>JASKGM010031691.1:0-25423 GCA_034509205.1 Ceratonia siliqua | reverse complement strand
CTAGTGGCGTTCTCTATACGCTTCATCTGAGTCTTTCCTCTCACCATCTTTACCTTTTTGTGAATCAGTACAAGAAAAGACATACTGAATTAGGTAATGCTTCAGAAATTGAAACAAGTTGACTACATAGTGAAAGGAGTCCTCACCAGGTAGGATAAACCCAGAAAGATTTCTGGCGAGATAGATAGAAATAAGAGGCCAATATAAGGCAATTTCAGCCAATCCAAGCCTTCCAAGCAAGACTTGAAGACCCAGAAAGCTACAACAGAATGAAAATGCAACAAATTAGTATCAACTATTAAAGGGTAACGATTAAAATTTAAAACCCAGTATAAGTTCTGTAAATGTAAAGGGGATGTGATGGAGGATGAAGGTTTCAATGAAGTGGAAGTCTCAGAAAAAGCAGAACAAATAATCCAGATCAGTCCAGATAGCTTTTAATGGAGAGACCGATTTGTCAAAGTAGCAGCAGCATATCCAAGGCCCTTCCGGGCAAAGGTCCTAAACACCCAGAAAGATATATCCCAGAGGTGGGTTTTCTACTTGGTTGATTCTTACCGTCTAGAAAGCAATTTCAATTCAAGTATTATATATTTCTCAATAAGACAAGAAAGGGTTTTCCAAAAGAAGCAAATTTATACCTAACTCGCAAAAACCCAGAAATCTTCAGAGCAAGGAAAAGAGAATAAAGACTCGTGTATAGAAAATGAAAGAAGGGAAAGGGAGAAGATGAGGGTTGAGAATCAAAAGAAAAAGCAAACGCCCAAAAGAGAGCAAACCATATGGAATCCAGAAAAGAATGCTACATAATGGAGGTAAATGTTGACCTTTCTTTAGGTAAGAGCGAAGTAAAGCACGCACGCACATTTCCTTATTAATCCATCCTTCCCTTGTTTCTGAAGCCCCACCATAATAAGAAACAAAAGATTTATGGTGATAGAAAACCGAAACCTCATCCTTTTCTTGTTTTGGTAAAAACTGAGTCTACACACCCAAAAAAAGAAATTTTGTAAAAGAAGTAAAAATATGAAAATGATACTGCATTTTTCTTTTCAAAGTCTTGAAAAAAATAAAAAAAATAAGAGAAAGAAAGCCTTGATGGAACATTATATATTATCTTTTTCTTCAGAGACTCTTCTTTAAGAAAAAAACAAATGGAAGCAGAGAGAGAGAGAGAGAGGAAAAGAGTGGGTTGCGGGTACCGTGGGGCACACACCAGCATGGTTAAAAATAGGGGAAATAGTACAACGTAGCTTTCGTCCGTACAATGACGTACTCAGCCCACCAACCAGCAATCGAAACGCATCAGTGTCATTATAGCCTTTAAAGTAGTCTGGTTAATGCTTTTGTTCTTTTTTAATGTCTTTATTCTTTCTTATTTTTTGTCTGAAGTTTTAGAATAACATTATTTTCATACTATTAAATTTATATTAATTTTACATGTTTTCCTTTGAGCAGCACTCTCTATCGTCTATTATGTGGAGGGCAGGAGAATTTTATTTTTTTTTTAATTTTCTTTAAAAGAATTTTTATTTTTTAAAATTAATTAATTAATTTTTATACATGAATTTTTTTAAAAAATTTTTGAGATATTTTTATATTTTTTATAAATTTTTTTAAGTTACAAATAAATAATAAAAAAAATTTTTAATTTTTTAAAATAAATATATGAGATAAAAAATATTTAATTAATTTTAAAAAATTAAAAGATTTAAAAAAAAATTTAAAAAGTAAAAAAAAAAAAAGAAAAATCATAACTTAGTCTTCCTTTTTTTATATAAGGCCGGTGGGAGTGGCTGCTCATGTCATTACTAGTTGTCATTATTTACGCTATAAAAAAATGTAAAAATTTTAAGATTATTTGAAATGATTTTTATTTTATTATTTTTAAAAATAATTTTTGAAAATAACTTTAAAAAATAGTTTTATAAAACAAAAAAATAAAAAATTTGTTTGAGTAAAAATATTTTTCATTAATTATTTTTTATGTTTTTTAAAAAACATATGAAGAAAATAAGTTAAAACACACAAAAAAATTTTATTTTTTTATTTTTTAATTATTATTTTTAAAAATTTTTTTAAAATAACTGATGAAAATAGTCATTCAAAAAAAATTTTTTATTTTTGTAAAACAAAAAAATAAAAAAATTATTTTTAAAAACTCTTCAACAAACTATTTTTAACTTTCATATTTTTGCAAACTTTTATAATTTAAAAAAATTTGAATTATCTAAAATTTTGAAATAAATCCTACATTTCTATTAAAAATTTCATTGAAGCTGCACCACATATGTAAAATATGTCATCTTTCTTTCACTTATCATTACATAACTAGTCAAATTATAAAATAATTTATAAATAAATATTAAAAAAATATTTACTATAACATTTTCTCTCTCTCTTCTTCCATTCACTTCAATTACGATATCTGCTCGTTTTTCCACTGGTATCAGTGTGGCCACATGCATGGACTTTAATCTTAATGTTTGCGGATCTTGGGTAAAATTAGTGGGTGCCAAACCAATCTTAATAATATTTCGTGTAATTTTTAAAATAAATAAAAATATATAAAAAAATATTTTATAATATAATTAATAATTAGTGATGATTATAAATAGATCTAATTTATTTAAATTATTATAAGAAATAAAAATAAGATATTATATTCAGGTTGAATTATGTAAAAAATTCATGTCATATATAATATTGAATTATTTTATTTCAGTAAAATATATGAAATTTTTATTAATTTTTTTTGTTTATTATTATTAGTATAATATAGTTGATAAATTTTTTAAGTATATAATTTAGCTTATGATGAAGTAAGAAAGTAGGTGTTGAAGTGATATAGATAAATAATAATAATAATATATCAAAACATAGAAAAGAGAAGAACTTCCCACAAAAGTTGTTTAGTATAGTGAATTAAAAAATTTTAAATCACATATTTAATATCAATTATGAAAGTAAAATTTATGAGTGAATGAGATCTTGTAAAGAAGGTAGTCAATGAAGTATAGAAGATAAAAAATTTAACTCTTAAAATCAAATAAAAATGATAATTTTTGCAAGATAATAAGACTCAAACATAGAAGGGATAATTGACACTATACAAGTTAATGGGTAACAAAAAAATTAGTAAGGAGATAAAATAATATATACCTATATATGAGTTATACATTTATAAAATTAAGTAATACATTCATAAAATAAAGGGGGTAATATAGAAATTTTAAAGCTGACAAATTATTTTTAAAAAAATTAATTACAAAACAAAAAAAATTTAGAGGGTAAATAATTTTTTTGGGGGACAAATATTTTTTTCAAAGAGTTTTTTTACATGAAAAAAAATTACCCCTTATGTCCCAATTTTAATCTAATTTTTTTTCATATTTAATTTTTAGTATTATTATAATATTAAAAAATAATATTATTATCATAAATATTTTAACATATAAATATATTTTGTTAATTTTAAAAATTAATTTAATCATAATTTAAAAATAAGTTACATAAATAATTAATAATATATTAGGATAATACTAAAAATATTTCCTTCACCACTTCATGATCACGAGTCAAAATCAGACGAACTCATCACAGGAATGCTTCACCACCTTCCATGAAAATCAATGGCAAACAACCCTCACTGCTAATTCCATTAAAATCAGAACCAACTAATCTTTCAAACAAGACTGGAAAATAAAGTAAAATTTAATATTATAGTTTTATAATACAGTGTCTTTAAAATATATTAAAAAAATTTTAATTTTAAATAAGCATAAAGAGTTAATAAAAATATAATAAAATAAATATATGATGAAGCTCTTAGACCAGATTTGAATTCTCTTTATTTTAAATAATTTATTGTATAACATTTTTGAAAAGAAAAAATATTTATATATACTCAATTAAAAAATAAATAAGATTGAATAATAAAATATTAGGTCCACTCCATATATTACTTCTTTCTTTCTCTATTTTTTTAATCGTCTTCCTTGAATAATCTGAGCCATTATAATTCAGAATCTCCGGATTATATGGATATACACTTCATTCATTCCATTGGAATCGTCCAAGATGAGCATGGTGACGTAATCCTCTATTCCTTAAATCCAACCAAGTAGTCCAAGTAAACCCACGTGCTTTTCTTTTCATTGCAAACCGAACTCCCAATAATGCTTACTTTTAAAAATAGGTGTTTCCTCCGTCGCCCTTATTTTTTTTAAATTAATAAAATGTTTTATATATCATATATTTTTTAAAATTTTTTTACTTAAAAAACATAAGTCTAATAATTAGTATTGAATGAACAATATTCAAAATAAAAAAAATTTTAAAAATTTTAAAAAATTCTCAAAAAATAAATGACATAAAAAATACTCTATTAATTTAAAAAAATTAAACACCACAAAAAGGTAAGGGAACGTAACCTTACATCCCCAAAATGGGAGGCAGCATCCCCTTTAAACATATCAATAAATTATTGTTCTGCTTATAATATTTTAATTTAATTTTTTAATTAGGTCATCTTATATATATTTTTTGTTTCAAAAAAACATTTTTTACTACTAAATTAAAAAATAATGCTAATAAAAAATTTAAGAAAAAAAATTTATTAAAAAATATTTATTGAAGGACTAATTAAATTAAAATTTTGTTGAGAAATGAAACAATATTTTATTCTAAAAATAGTTATTTGAATTATAATTTTAATATTTTAAATTATTTTAAAATCATTTCTCAAAATAGTATAAAAAATTATATTTAAAATATCTTTATAAAATATGAAGCTTGTAAAAATACAAAATAATAATTTATTTTAATATGTATTAGCTTTTATATTTTCTTGATTAATATTAATTCTATAATTAAAATGTGCATTTATTTTAAAATATTTAAATACAGATAGAAGAATTTCAATACAGTTACCTATAACAATTCTAACTTTTTTTTGATTATGTAAGTAACATTTATTTATTTATTAAGTCATTATATATGGTTTAGTGATTCAATTTTTAAATAATTTATAAAATAACTTAGATTCAAATCTCTATACTATATTTATACCAACAAGAATTTCCAACAATTCCTTCATATTTCTTTCCAAACCCATGTGCGGTTTTTAAGTATGGTTTATGAGCCCTTTGGGAAATTTCTCCCCTTCTTCTCATCATTAATTATCTTCCTATATATCTTATAGATTTCCAATCCATCATATATAGATCATATCAACACTTTTAATTTATATATCTTTGGTCCCAAGTCAAACATTATAGGTGATGTAGCAAAGTCTCTCCTAGTGGCTGTATAGTTTATATATTTGAAATGACACTTGATTTATCATGTGAAAAAATTAATTTATTATTATTATTTATTAATTTATTAATGTATTATATTAATATTAAAATAAATTAGTATTTTCTTATTTTTATAACAAAAATTTAAGTGTCATTTTAAAAAATATATAAATATTATATTATTAAATTTGATAAAGTTAAAGATAATTTACCCTTATTTTAATCACTATGTAAAAGAAAAACATTTTATATACTTTTTAGAGTATTACTATTACCTTTAAGTATATATTCAAGAGTCAAGACCACACATTAGCTCAATTTAATCTAGTGCGTGAAAATTATATGAAAGGCCTAATATGTGAGCAAATGTTAACATCTACTTATGAAGTTAATTAATAAATTTATTTTGCATACCACTTATAAGATATACTTAATAATTTAACTTTATTTTTATTCAGATATTTTAAACTTTAATTTCAGAAGTATTCAAAATAATAGTATATAAATACTTAGAACCATCCAAGACATTTAAGAATATGAGGTGCTTTATTTTTATAAGTAGTTCGTATTTCTTAAAATAAATTTTATACTCTTAAATTTTTAATTTTTATATAAATTAATTATCATATTTATTTAATAATAATCATCATAATATTTTATGAGTATCTTTGAGGTATATTAAGGTACATATTAATCTATATATTAAAAATTTTAAATTAAAAACAATTATTTACTATTTCAATTTATTTTTTATTTTATCATTCTTTATAGGATTAATATAACTTTTGGTCCATACAATTTCATTCAACTTTTACTTTAATCCTTATAGTTTAATTTTATTAAATTAAGTACATGCAGTTTCAATAACTTTTAATTTGATCCCTATAGTTTAATTGTGTTTAATTAAATTCTTATAATTTTAATAATTTTCACTTTGATCTCTATTATCAAATATTTACTTAACACAATTAATATAATTATTGAAATGATAAAAAAGTAAACACATGATAAATTCATATGTAAATATGTCATGTGATTAATTTTTTATTACTTTAGTAATTATATTAATTATATTAATTATTTTAAGTGAATATTTAATAATATGAACCAAAATAAAAATTATTAAAATTATAAGAACTCAATTAGATACAATTAAACCATAAAGATTAAATTGAAAGTTATTAAAATTATAAAGACTCAATTAAATAAAATTAAATTATAAAAACTAATATAAAAATTAAGTAAAATTGTAAGGAATAAAAATTATATTAACCACTCTTTATAAATAAAATTGTGATATTTTTAAAATATCGGAGGAAGTGGTTATTATTTATAAGATGAAGAATTCAAGGAAAATGTCATGATTAATTTAATTTTTTTGAAATTATGTGTATCCGATCGTACGTGTGATTAGCACGGTCGGATAAACCAGCTAATTCCTAGGAAGAAGATACTGTTTGGTTGGTTGGCTGGTTTGTCGGTTGGCCGGTAGCTTACAAACAAATGCACGCATTCGGCGCGTCATTGGAGGGTAGGGCCAAAGATGACTATTTGGTTTAAAAATTGGACATCTAATTTATAAGAAATATATAAATTAAATTAACTATAAATAAATAAATAAATATATGCGTGTGGGTAGGCTCAAAAATGACTTTTTGGTTTAAAAATTGGATATTGTGTGAGATTTACTAAAACTCATATATGACGTTCACGTGAGTGTTTTCGTGATGAAAATATAAAAAATATATATTGATTTTTTTATTTTTTTAAAATTATTTTTATTTTTTAAAATTAATTAATTAATTTTTATATTATGAATTTTTAAAAAAAATTTTGTGATAATTTTGTATTTTTTATAAAATTTTTTAAATTACAAATAAATAGTAAAAAAATTATGAATGAATAATAAAAAAATGTAAAAAAATTTAAAAAATTTAAAAAAATATATTAAATAAAAAATATTTAATTAATTTAAAAAATTAAAAAATATATAAAAAAAAGAGACAGTAGGTTAGTTCCCTTTTAATAAATAAAATTAAATATTAAGTTCAGGGGTCATCCCTGGATTGTCTAATGCACAATATGTTAAATTCTTATTCTAATGTTTAATTTTATAGACTAAATTATTCATAAATAATTCTATAAATATATTTAAAAATTAAAAATTTATATTTAATATATATATATAATTAATTTAGTCAACCAATCTGTATAAACACCGTCTTACACCATACATTTGACTTGTGTCCGTCATTTTGGAATGGTCTATCTGAAAACAGTTCGGATCTGGATCTCGTCTCAAAGAGAACGTCAAATCTTTTTTTTAAATAAACAAGTGGTATTTAATCTGAGCTGTCCAAAAAAGCTCAAATTCAAAGAAAATGAGATTTTCGGCTGGGATCCGGATCTATGTGAAAAGCAAAACAAATTGACTATATTATTCATTTGACTTTGTCTGGTCATTTTGGAATAGTCCCGCCTCAAAAGCAAAACAAAATTGATTATATTAATTGACTCAGAACTCTTCGTGGTCTGGTCTTTCCCAACAAGCTAAGGCAACACCCAAAATTCAGCAGTAAGTGATCAATTTGTTTTCTTGTTTCAGTTTGGATGATTTTAAAGCTTTATTCAACGTAGAAATTCTCACGTAAATATGAAGAAAAAAATTACTAAGTTAATTATAAAATAATACATATGCTTATTAGATATAAATTTCAATAAATCTTATTTTTAATATATATATATATATATATATATATATATATATATTCATAATTAATTTAGTTTACAAAAAATTTATATACACATTTTGTTATTCAACATTCCAACTTATGAACTCAATTTGGTCCATTACAGAAAACAAACCATAAATCACCTAAGGTATTTGGTCCAATCAATTTTTACTTGAATTTATTCAATTTATTTAAAATAATAAAATTGAACTAAATTAAATTATTAAATTTTGGTTTAATTCCATTTGATTTTAGTTTTCTCACTTTTCTTTATTGATTTAGCTTTAAATGTTCAGCCAACAATGGTAGACTTAATTGGTAAAATCAAACTACATCTAAAAGATTTTTAATTTGAGTTTTGTTAGTGATCTTTTATTAGTAGATATCCATTAATCAGGAAGCTCTTTCTCTTATAATTAAAACAACTTATCTCCTTTTTAAATTTTGTATATATTAAAATAAAATATTTAAATGGTTCAACTTATAATTAATTGACTTATTTAAAAAAATTAATAAAAAAGTACATTTTTCTAAATTTTATAGCCTAAAACATAAAATCTAAGTAAAAATATGTACATTTATAAGAATCATTTTTAGGATTTTTGAATAATTGTACAATATTATGGTAATACTGTTCTACCTCTAGGATTACATCACATGGTGATTTTATTAAAAAATGTAAGAAAGGTCACGTCACATAGTTGGACCATTCATTTTCATACAAATTCAAACAGGAATTCCGTCTCTATTTTTCTGAAGAATGAAGCTGCTTCAAGCAAAATCACTTTCCCTTCAGTACTATGAAGCTAGCTTCTGTCATTTAGGAGAATTTCCACTTGGTGGCTATGACCATTTTCCTGATGAGAAATTAAGATTAATTCTTCTGTTTAATAAAAAAAAAAGTGTAAATCACATTCCACGTGATCATATCGAGAGTAAAATATGTCATAATTTCAACAATATGATCATATCGAGAATAAAATATGACTGTTAATATTAACAACAAGATCGTTTATTCAATTTTAAAATGTCATAATAAATAAAATACATATATTTTATCAAATAAATCATCACTCATCTAAAAGTAAATATACAGTTATAATTTGATAAACTCAAGTGACATTATTTTCACTACTCTCTGCATAAGCATGCCTTTTTGTAGGCTGCAACACATAACAAGCATTAGATTCCCCATGATGACAAATGGAACTTGAAATTTATAAAGTTTAATCAGAAAGTACTTGTCTAAGTTCAATATATGAATTTATTCTTCTAATTATTAAAAAAGTAATTAAAAAAATTATTATTATGACTTCAAAATTTTAGCTGCTGCAACATCTAATTATTGTCTTTAATTCATTTAATTTAATAATTAAAGAAATAATATTATTCTAATTAATATTAGACGGACTAACTTTTTTAATGATTAAATAAAAATATTGCTTAAATTAAAAGTAGAGAAAAAATTACTTTGTTCAATAAATTAGAGGAATTAAAATTACAATTAACCTTAATTTTTTTTTATGAAATTTAGAATCAAAATTTTTTTTGACAATAGTAATACAATGTTGAGAGAAGGAAGAAGGTTTAAACTCACAATATTAGAATCATTTAATATTTAATGCGTAAGAAATATGTTACTTGTATAAAAATATTAGTTCAAGTAATACCATTTATATTATTAAATATTAGTTGACTTTAATGTTGTGGCTTTAAACCCTCACTCATTTCTTAATGTTAAATTATTAAAATATTATAAATGTAAAAAGATTGTGCTATTTAAATTGTATTCATGGACAAATTCAGAATCATTACTCATGTAGTAATATACAATTTTGAAATTATTTGACATAGTGGACCATGCTTTCTTAGAAATTGATTGAGAACGAAACACTAACTTCCAACAGTGTCCTATCAATATCATATATTATTATTTGGTGACCACTATGGTAGTCTCAATTTTTTGGGTTGCACCATTAATTTTGACATTTAAATGTTATATTTTTTTTATATTGTTTTAATTTTTTTAAATTTTTAATATTAATTAATTATTGTCTAAGTCATATAATTTAAAAATTTTTTTTTTAAATTTCTCATATCTTTTTATCACTATTCATATATAATTTTTTAAATATCATTTATTCATAAGTATAAAAATTTTAAAAAAATATAAAAACATTTTAAAAATATAAAAACATTTTAAAAAATATTTAAAAAAATATAATATAAATAATAATTTATTAATATTAAAAATAAAAAAAGTAAAATAATAATAAAAATAACAAAAAAATATAAAAATTATCCTATGGCGATAGGATAGAAGTTACCTATATAATTATATATGCAGTTGGATTAGTATTCTAAATTTACTAATTTAGTCATAAGGAACCTTGATAACCCTAGAAGAGTTTGTTGTAAAAGAAATGGTTGCTTGTTAAGAAAAGAGATATTATTAGTATATGATAATAATATTAATTAATTACAAATCACAATAGCTGAAAAGAATAATAAAAATATGGAATCTAGTACTGATGATTATTTAACACGTATCTATCAACTACTTTTTAAAATAAAATTGACTTTTCAATAAAAGTGATTCATCCCTCTTCGAAGTTTCACTCATTTCATTCCAATGAAATTTCAAATTTCATAAAAGAAAAAATCAAACTTAAATATCTTTATACAGATGCCACAAGAAGATTGCCCAACCAAAATAAATAAATAAGCCCTAAGAAATGGGCTTAAAGCAAGGAGGCCGATGAATGATGGTAGTAGAGTAAATAATTTTTGCAAGATTTTTAAACTTAAATATTAAGGGTTCGTTTAGTTTATGAAAATATTTCTTATTTTTATTTTGTATTTTCATTTTTTAAAAATAATTTTTATTTAAAAATTTTTGAATTTTAGAAAAGGCGTTTGGTTTGTATTTTCATTCTCTATTTTTAAAAAATGGAAAGTATGAAAACATGTTTGATTTGTAATGCTGAATCCTATTTTGAAAAAGTGAAAACATGAAAACATGTTTGGTTTATAATATTAAATCTCATTTTCAATTGTGTTATTATTTAATAGAGAAAAAAAATAACTTATTAAATAAAAAAAATCATTTCTCATACACAATATTTTGTTAGATAATGTGCGAGCAGGGGAGATGGTGAGCGAGAGAGAGTGATGTGGGTATCAAGAGTCAGATAATGTGTTTTCATAATATTTATCAGATTGTCACCGCCTTTTCAAAAAATTTCAGCTTAATTACAATTCTGCCATCGCGTTTTTAAAATTCATGTTTTCTATTTTCAAAATTTTCAATAAGAAATATTGAAAACGTCTTTTTGCTGTTTTCAAATTTTCAAAAAATTTTAAAAACATTTTCAAAAAAATATTTTCGAAACCCTTAACCAAACAAGTTTTCACTCCTGTTTTCTGTTTTCATTGAAAATAAAAACAGAAAACAAGTAAACCAAACACACCCTAATTTGTTATTGATTTGATTTTTTTAATGTGTATTTTCATATTATAAAAAAATCCTTTTAATTAGGATTTTTTCTCTTAATTTTATCTTTAACATTGGCCAATAAACCAATAGTTTACACAGCACCCAACGCAAATGGGCTTTGTCTTCACTCCTGTAAAAAAAAAAAAACAAATTGGGCTTCACACGAACTAGAAACTATGTGTAAAATGACCCATTAAGAATGATAGGAAAACTGAAAAACACATATTAGCAACCAAATAATTGGGCTAGTAATTTATGAGGGTAACTTAATGAAAAATTAAATTGAGCCCTCTCCAAAAATATATTTTGTAATGGCAGGTACTCCCTACTCCTTTCTAGTGTCCAACTTAAAAAAATGACTTTTTTAGAAAATGTTTTAATTTTTTATTAAAAAAATTATTTTATATTGAGATGAAATAATTAAAAAGTATTTTTGTATGTTCTTTTTAATAATTTTATTAATTATTAACAGATGACATATAATTATTTTTTTCATTTATCATATAGGCTTTTATTTGAAATTATAATTTTTTTTTAAAAAGTATCATTTTACCTTTTTTTTCTTGCTTGTGATTTTTTTATAAGTCCATTCAAATAATTTTTTTTACTCAAGAATCTTTTTTTTTTTAAAAAAATGCTTTGCCTAAAAAAAATTTAAAGGGGCCCAAAACAACACCAAAAAAAGCCCGAAGATATAAGCTTAAGCACCTAGCAAATTCCATGAAAACCCATCTATCACACTATCTCTAGCGATCCACTAACACCTAACAAGTCCTTGTGCCGCAGGTGAGTCATAAAAGGTGCTATTAACAGAGGATTTCTTCCAAGGCATTAATGTTCCCAAATCTTAACCCTGTGATGATACGTGCGACTACAATGGGTTACAAGCACAAGATAATGGTGGTTTCGTTGTGTACTCAATGGTTAAATTAGTAAACAATTCTGATATATTTGATCTAGGTAACAGTAAGAATGATAAAATAACATACCTAATACGTGAGGGAGACTTCATATATATATAGAAAAGTATCATACGAATAATTAAGTCTTGTTATAATCTGACACATAGTATAATTGCAAGGAGAATTAATTTTACAATTCTCAATGAGACATAGCAAAATTGTTATATTGATGTGACAATAATAAAGATAAAATTCATTAAGATGTCATGTCTGTTTGAGACTATTTTGTAAGGTCATAAAGCATTACAAATAAGGGCAAAAGGTTCTCGGACAATGAGGAGGTTAAGATCTAGCTTAACCTCAATCAAGTGGAGTATCATCTTGCGTGAAAGAAAATTATCCTTGCTAACTCTCCCATCATTATCATAATCAAATAACAAAACAAATCATGAACCTACAAGTAACTAGTTAATGTTATTCAAAAAACAAAAAGAGAGCTAAAAAATTGACAGTGACTGACAAAAGTTAAGAAGAAAAATAGAAGAAATGTATCTTGCTAAATTATTGAGAGTTGCCTCATCCTTCTTCCTGCCATGCCATGGATACCAGTTTGGATAAAATGTCGTTTTTATAGAAATAAGAAAGAAGTACAAATTGATAGAGTTAGTCTAATATATAATTAAAGGCAAAAGGAGAAGTATAAAAGAGTAGAGTCCTTTACTGCACCACCACATTTAGCAAAAGCTTATTCACAGGCTTGACAAAACAATGGCTGCTTCAAGACATGCATTGATTTAATATAAGAGCTGGATGCAACATATATACAAGAATTTCACTAAGATGTAAGTATCATAATCAACAAGGACATAAGGAACCCAAAGTCATTTACCCAAAAACTAGTGAAGATACTATGAAGTGTAGTAAATCTAACTCTAAGCTTATATACAGAACAGAAATAAGGTATAGATTGCAAAGAGTTACTTGTCTGAAAGTAATGGTGCCATTCTTCTCCATATCAATGAATGCAAAGATTTGAAATCCAATATAGTCTTCATGAGAATACAAAAACAAGAAAAAAAAAATAGAAAAGTTCTAAATCACATGGGAGTTCAGGTTTTGGCAGCATTAAGCACAGAGAGTTGAGAAGACCAGGAACTTATAAGTCAAGGAATTAGATGAAATAGTTATTTCAAACCCTATGATTCACATTTTAGGAAGATCAACTTCAAAACTTGCTTGATAAATGTTCTGTTCAATCAAGTGAGTCCCCTTGGGGTGCTCTTGCTTTATTTGTTAAAAACAAAGATGGCAGTTGAAGATTAGAGCAGGTGATGTACTAAAAACTACCTTCTGAACACACTATGAGCATTATAAATTCCTTGTTAAGCCATTTAGATGGAAAAATACTCTTACAGCTTCATGAACTTTAGAGAACAGGTTAAAAATTAATATGAGATAACTTATTGTTATAATAAAACAATATTTCATTTGACACCAATAAATAATTTAAACAATTAGTATTATTATTATTATTATTATTATTATTATTATTATCACAAAACAATGAAAAAATTATTGTTTAGTGCTCCAAGGAGCACCATATTCCTACATGGTGCTCACCATGGACAGCAAATTCCTAATTGGTGCTAAGCACTATTTATAAAAGAAAAAAAAAGGAAAAAATAAAAAGGTAAATGTGCTTGACACCAATTAGGAGTTAGGTGCTCATGGGACACCATGTAAGAATTTAATATCCCATGAAACACCAAACAATAATTTTCTCCAAAACATTTAGCAGTATTCTTTTTTGCAAGAATTTATAAGTGAACATTTTAATGGGAGAATATTTATACAAGCTTCCTTAGGATTGTGTAGGTACAACACACCAGGGAGCTGGGGGGATTAACCTTAATAGTAGTAAGTCTGAGGAACATAAGAAAAATACAGCCAAAATAAATAATGTAGAGTATGTGGTAAGAAACAGCAAATACTATGCCATTAAAAGCAAAATTAATCAATATGAATTGCCACATCTAGGAAGATTTCAATTATTGATCTTTCATCTTTAAATAAAAGATTTTGCAAATAGGAGAAAAATGACTTGACACCAACCTCCCTCCCACATTCTTCTAAAAGGCATTTTAGACAAATTAGGACTATATAGTACACTCGCCTCCCAAGGATGGCATTTGCATAATACAAGAACTTGGCAAAGTCAAAGAATCACAAAATCAACCCACATACACAGAGACACCACCCTAATCCCCCCTGGAGCTACTTAGTCCCTGCAGAAGAGGGCGGCACTAATTAGCTTAAATCAATAGATCCTCTTCCAAGTCATGGAGAAGCGCTAGCCAAGACAAGCGAATTTGCAATGCTGTCATATACTTTATCCCTTCCAAATTTCCAATCATATCAACCATCCACCAAGTGCCGTCAAAGCACAGTTCCCAGCAGTGTCTAAGTGGAGCGAGGGTGAAGCTAGTATCTACCTCTGTCTATAGATCATTTCTTTAAAACATCCATATTTACATGTACAAATTGATCATCCTGCATTGTTGGCAACTTCTGCACCTCTCTGTCTCATCATCTCCATTACAAACTGCACATGTCATAATAGCCCTTTAAGAAACATCCATATAAGCCAATAAAAGGCTTACAACCATTCATAAACCCCTTCCTGCAAGCATCCAAGCATGCATAGAGTCTTCCGAAAATAGGTGACAGTAGGTTGTGGCCTTTCAACCATCAGCTACACTATTGATCTAGGATTATTCCTTAAAAGTTCAGTAAAATAATCCTAAATCCTGGAATATTGATCTTTCTTTGAACCCTCCAACAACTTCTTTGCAATGTTCATTGCTCTATACACTTTAGCACGACATGTATACACCTAAAATTGTGCTTTGATGTAATTATACATATTGTTGACCAATATATCTACTTGTTCTCTTAACTTGTTCCTTATTTTCATAGCTAGCCATTTAGTCCCTGCTTGCTTTTTGTTAAAACTTTTACTGCATATATGCGTATACACCAAGATTTTCACTTGAAAAGACATACTTTTACTATCAATGGACCAAAGTTTTTCCCATGGGCACTCTTCCCTGCATCTTGCCTTCACCCTCTTTGAATCATTCTTTAAGTATATTGTATTTATAAATAAATATTTAGTTTAATTTATGAGTTAATTTAATTTACATGTCTTTAAGTATATTGTATTTTAAAATAATTCTTTATAAAATTTAATATATTTATAATATTATTTTAAAAATAAAAAAGTATTAAGAGCCTGTTTGTATGGATTTTTTTCATAGGAAAAGTACCTAATATTATTTTAAAAAGTACTTTTGGAAAGAAAGTGAGTTTTTGTTTGGGCTTCTGCAAAAAGCATAAGCACCTAAAAAAGTAGAAAATTGTGTTGTTTTTAAAACTAAAATTTCTTGCTTAAAAAATAGATGGCGGTAGAAAGAGAGAAAACTAAGCAAGCTGATCGGTTCTAGTAATAACCTTTCATTACATCTCCTAAAGACCTTATGCATTCACATTTGCCCGAAGATCGTCCGTGTTCATCTCTCCCACTATGTTCTTCCTCCGCCTGCAAGACCATTGCCGTTGTCATTCCATTGTGCTCTTCCTTTTTCCATTTCTTCTCCACTTATTTGTTCTGGTACAACCTCCTTAAATTTGATTCTTAATGGTGGATATTGTAAATTTTGAATGACTTTGTCCTATACACACGAAATAGAGGAAGGAAAAATGAAGACTTCGTGACTCTACTTCAACTTACAGAAAACGGGGGAAGGAAGATGTTGTTTTATATAGAAAGGAATTTCACTCTTTTGTTTTATGACTCATGATTACAAGGCTTTTCTCTGTGTTATCGCTCTCTTTCTCTGTATTTTGCTGACTTGTCACTCAGCAGAAGAATATAAACGCAATGACAGATACAGAAATTTTAATTAGTATGGGCCAGAAGTAGACTATAAATATTTTTACTAGAAATGAGAAGCAATTGTCTTTCTCCTTCACTTGTCAAAGATTAGACTCTGAATGTTATAACTGGAAGCAAAATTTCTTATTTTCTTTACTTTATTCATTCCCAAAACAAAATTAAACAAAGTAATAAAAACCTAAATAAATAAGGAAATTAAACATAAGCTAACATAAAATTAAGGATAAAATTATGATAAAAATAATATAAAAATTTAAGCTTATCAAGTGACTTTTGAATTCTATCTAAAGTAATATTTCTTTGACATACATTATACTTCATACCTTGCTTCCTCAGGATCACCAGCCCACATTGGTATCCAAAACCTACTAGCTCTTTTTGTTTTCTCCAACTTGTTCTATACTATGTGGGCATATTGGACTTTGGTATCTCAACATTTTCTCCTTGTATTGGCTAATTTTATTCATAAGATAAACTCTAACCTCCTTTGCCATGGTCAATACTAGCTTCGATATGTACTTCACTATCTTGGTATTGAATTTTTCGCACATATTTGTCAGTTAGTCATTCTTGGAGATTGTATTGAAGGTATGCCTAGACCTCAACTTAGGATTAATCTTGTCAAGCATCTCAATGCAGGCTCTAACATCTGCTTTACTTGTTCTGTGTTCTTCTTGAATTCCTCAATTATGGTTAATTTTGCACATCTGCATATACCCTTCTTCAGATCAAGCCCTTTGTGTTCTATATTGAAATTACTCCATAAATAATTCCAGCAAAGTCTATTCTTAATTCCGGGACACATATGCTCAAAAGTTGAAATAAGTCCCTGTATAAAGACATGGTCATTACTTAGTTTATCAATAATGATTGATTAATTTGTAATAGTAATATATAGAGATTTATAAAAATGTTAAATCATAATTTGTAGGAAATAGCTCAGCTTCTGTTAATCTGTCACAAAACAAAGTCATCTCTCGTATACTAATGCAATGTTTTCTAGGAGTCCAATTATAAACCATTGCCACATGTCCTTGAGCTCAACATCAACTATAGTGTAGGCTATAACATAGAAGTCCATGTTGGCATCATTGGCAACTACAGCCAACAACTCGCCCCCGTAATAGCCCTTTAAGAAACATCTATATAAGCTAATAAAAGGCCTACAACCGTTCATAAACCCCTTCCTGCAAGCATCCAAGCATACATAGAGTCTTCCAAAAATAGGTGACAGAGTAGGTTGTGGCCTTTCAACTATCAGCTCCACTATTGATCTAGAATTACTCCTTAAAAGTTCAGCACAATAATCTCAAATCCTAGAATATTGATCTTTCTCTGAACTCTCCAGTAACTCCTTCGCAATGTTCATTGTTCTATACACCTAAAACTGTGCTTTAATGTAATTATACATATTTTTGCTCGGATATATTTGGTTGTTCTCTCAAATTGTTCATTATCTTCATAACAAGCCATTTACTCCCTGCTTGTGTTTTGTTAAAACTTCTACTGCATGTATGCACATCCACCAGGGTTTTCACTTGAAAACACATACTTTTGCTATCAATGGAGCAAAGTATTTCCCATGAGCACCCCTCCCTACATCTTTTCCTCACCCTCTTCGAATCATACTTTAAGTATATTGTATTTTAAAATAATTTAGTTTACTTTATGAGTTAACTTAATTTACATGTCTTTAAGTATATTGTATTTTAAAATAATTCTTTATAAAAGTTAATATATTTATAATGTTATTTTAAAAATTGAAAAATATTAAGCGTTCATTTGTATAGGCTTTTTTCATAAGAAAAGTACTTTTTAAAAAAAAAAACACTTATGGCAAGAAATTTTTGTTTAGGATTCTGAAAAAAGCATAAGCACTTGAAAAAAAGCATAAAAATGTGCTTTTTTATGAAACTAAAATTTCTTGATTCAGAAAAAAAAAAAAAAAAAAAGGTAGAAAGAGAGAAAACGGAAGAAGCTGACTGATTCTAGAAATAACCTTCCACTACATCTCCTAAAGACCCTTTGCATTCACATTTGCTCGAAGACTATTTTTGTTCATCTCTCCCACTACATCTTCCACTGTGTTCTTCCTCTGTATGCAAGATTGTCGCCTTCGCCATTGCCGTTGCCATTCCACTGTGTGCTTACTTCTTCTGTTTCTTTGCCACTTCTTCATTCTGGTACAGCCTCCATCCCCCTTAAATTTGATTCTTACTAGTGGATATTGTAAGCGAACCTCCAAGAAGGCACACACCTTCTGAGTTCGGTATGTCCGACCTCATCTCCTCTAACCTAGACCTACCAAATATAGATATTTTAGCTGACTAATTAGTCATAACCTCACTCAAGAATGGCTTACACCTAGCCATCTAAGTAATGACCTCAACTAAACCTAGTTCGATAAAACCTAAAACAATAAAAAGGATACCAAGGATGATCAACCCACTTTTACTAACTTGAACAAATATAATCACCAAAAAAGTACAAACTTACCTCAAAAGTGTAGAAAATCGAACAGGAATTGATCGAAAACAACAAACCGAGCTCCAGCCACGCACAGCCCAATCCGCACGAAGACTCCAGAGAAAACTCCAAAAATCAGGAAACATCCAAAATGGTAGCATATTTATAGAAAAACCAAATCTAATCCAATGGTTCAGAAGCGAGGCATCCAATGGATGAAAGTGAAGCGTCAAACACTCAGGAAAAGCGAACGTCACTTCAAAACAACATTCAATGGTCCAAATACACTACATCCAATGGTAAAAATCACTCAAAAAAACTGGCAATAAAATTGATACAAAAACAGTAACACATTAATGCACATGATACTACTCGAAATCCAAATCAACCGAGCTCATGACCCCAGTCGACTCTTGAGCTCAACGAAAAGGGGGAAAGTGTTGATACCCAACTCTCTTGCAGATCAATGGGCCCAAAAAAATGAGCCCATTTGCCAACTCGACCCAACTCAACCTAACCATTAGCCAACAACTATAAATACCCCTCTCTTCCAGGTATGAGGAACCTTTTTACTCTGATCTGATACCCATTACATAGCTCTATCTCAACTCTCGAGCATCAGAGTCTGAGTTTACCACCCTGGCTTTGAGTCCACTTCGTTCACTGATTGACAGGAGACATAAACACTGACCTGACCTGTCGACTTGAACACAGCATCTCGCAGCACCGTCTTGATATGGGCATTGATAGAAACTCTTACACCAATAAATAAAAGCATATTGACACTAAAAAGCACAAAGGATTTCTATCTATATCGAGCCAAGAATATAAAGAAAAAGAAATGTATATATGATTTATAGGTATAGAAGGCAAGTAAGGTATGTATACTGAGCGAGTTTCATAGAGTCTGAACTTCTGCATGTTGCAGGAGGTAAGGTCATCTCCTTCATAAGCAATACCGCATTGCTTCTCTTTCGCTAGCTCCATCAGACTTCAGATCCCGAGCCTCCAAAGCTCGGGCTTTTGCAACGAGATCACTGACAAAAAATAAAAGAAAAATAAAAAACTGAACAAAATAGTAAAAGCTTATGTTTGATTAGAACCTCTTTAATACACAAAAGTACAATGAAAACTCAAACTTTTACATCAATGGAAGCCATAAACATTTGTTTACATACCCTAAAAATAAAAAGAATTAAAAACTCAGGAAACCAAGAAGCCTGTAACCTAAATCTAAATTAAAACAACTTTTAAGGAAATCAGGAAGCACAAGCTTTGGGAAATGGAGAAGCGAAAGTAGACGAAGAAGCATCTTTTTGTTTTGGTGAGAAGATTGGTGGTTTCAAAGAAGAAAACGAAATGAATGTCAAGTCATCAAGGAAGCCAAGAAGAAAACCAAAGCTTCGGCGCTTGCATCCACACAAAAAAACAAATAATAATATTATGCAAATCATGAAACACTTCTCAAAAGAAAAGAAAAATATCTTTTTTAAATTATAATTCTCATGACAATTACAATTTTTTTACCAAAAAAATAACATTGGCTTATATGTTTTGACAAATTTTGAATTGGTCGAGTTGACCATCAACTCAGTAGCTAGCCAAGTCAAAACTTGACAATTGAAAATTCAGTCAAAAAGAAGATGAGATTTGGTGAAATTTTTGTTAGTTAAAGGAAGGTCAATATGATTTCTGAACAAATTTCTAAACTTTAAAAAATTACTCTTAGTAATTAATCAATTTAAGAAAATAATTCATTTTAAAAATATTCATCATATACAAATTTGATCTAATTATTAAAAAGTGCCAAGCACTAGGTTCTATCCCATGAGAATTCAGAGTTTCTAATGATACCAAGTTTGGATTTAGTTATGCCACATGATTCATGTTGTAAAAAAATACTGATGTGATATACATAATCATTTGTTTAGATGAACTTCAAGTTAAATGTATAGTCTAAATCTCTGTAACATGAATCATATGACATGACTGGATTCAAATTCATAACAACCTATTATAATTTTTTATAAATATTTTTCTTGAATTCATGATATAAATGTATAATAATTTTTATTATTTGAAAAATAAATCATTATGAAATAAGGACACTCATTTTCTTATTTGAATAATAAAGGTAATTCTACAAGTTATAAATTTACTAAGTCAAGTCATTCTATATAGTTGAAGTTAAACACGGTAGACAATTAGGCCTCCTTTAGAAATTAGAAGAATTGCACCATTTTAAAAGTTGCTATTCTAGTAAATGATATGAAATATAAATCATGTCAATGAATTTTCAAAATATTAATTATAGGTTTTATCTGCCTAAGAGTGTTTAATAAATATTATAGGAATATATTACATAAAATACTATAAAAATATAATTTTAATTTTTATATTTTTAACACTCACTTTAGTTTCAAATAATATTTTATTAAAAAAGGTAATTATAAATAAAAGGAAAACTATAACATACTCAAACTGAAATTAACTCTAAATTAAACAATTGCATTTTTTGCCGTATGGGTAATTATTTAAATCATCGACTTATATTATAATAAACAAATCGTGTACTTCTATAATGGAAAATAATATTAAATTTGAAAGAAAATAAAATATTTTGAGTTGGGGGAATATCCCTACGTAATTTATATATGGAACAAATTTTAAGTTGACTTTTACATAAAATAGGTATAAATTATATTAAAAATAAAATCTTTAAAAATTTATCTTTAATATATTTATTTCTATATTTATAATTTGTTTTTATACCTCAACCTAGATTTCACATCAGAATTGCAATTTAAATTTGAGTAAGTTTATATTTCTATCTTTTAAACATATTATTTTTTTAAACTATGCGTGATAGGTTAGAGTTATTTTATATAATTTCATGTTGAAACCTTTTATAGTATTGTCATTTATACTTGGAAAAAAGAATATGGTGACAATAATTATATTAATACATTAATGATTTGTAAAAAAGTAAATTATTTGAAATAGTGAAGACGTAATTTTGAAAACTCGGGTAGTGATTTAGAGATTTAGCAAATTCCAAAGACAATAAGAAGATAGTTAATATGGAAAGTAATTTGAAAATCTCGTTGGGTGTTAAAGGTGTAATTAGGGTGTCAAACAGGGCCAGTTTTTTACGGGTCGAGTCTTAATAAATCGGGCTAAAAAAGTTCTTTATAAAAATGCCTAAAAAATCTAATCCAACTCTAACCCTGTAGGGTTATAGGGTTAAACGAGCCTTAACGGTTTATCACATGAAAAATTCTAAAAAATAAAATATTATAAAATTTCATAACAAAATAAAACATAAACTATCAATAAATAATTCTCAATAATTATGTAAAAATTTTATTCATAACAAAATATTATCAATCCATAATATATTTATAAACTTAATATCCACAAAGTTTCAAAGACAATAGTATAAAAGTTAATAACAATAATGAGAATAAATAAAATTGAACAAGTTTCAAATTAATAAGTTTACCATTATGAACAAAACCATACAACCAATTACATGTATAGATAAGAGTTTGCACATGATCTCCTGGAAGAGAACATCGGTATTTGTTGAGAACATGTGCACCAATGCTAAAAGTTGATTCATTAATCACAGTAGTGATTGGAATACTTAGTAGATCACATACCGTCCTTGATAATTCTGAAAATCGATATCTATGATCATTCCAATATTGCATGACATCTAAATCTTAAAAAAAATAAAATTCAAGTTTTGACTCATACAAATAAAGATCTAACTAGAATTTTTTATTATTTATCACATATTGTCTCTCAAATAATGCATACTCCTATATCATTTTAAGCACAATCACAAAGAAATTCAATTAACAAAATAGTTATATCATACTATTAAAAAGAGAACATAAATTAAAATTTATAAATATTAAAAAAATTAAAACTTACATTAAATACATCAAAGTCTTGCACATAATTTTCATTTATTTTTTCATTTCATTACCAGTCTACCACAAGGTTTTATAAAAAAAAATTTAACAAGGCTCAACCTGACCCGTCAAGAAGTAAACGGGCCTTAAACAAGCTAGATAAAAAATAACATTTATTTTTTAAAACTTAATTTTTTAGTTCAAAATCCATCAAAAATTAAAATTAACTAATCAGATCCGACCTAATTTACATCGCCTTTGTTTACAACTATCTGCAAAACTAATTAATGCGGTATTATATTGTGACGTATGCTTTAAGTTTTAACCCAATCAAGAATTGAATTCAACTAGTGTGCTTTTTCTTTTTTAATTTTGTACTTTTTATTAGTTTTAAATTAATGTGATTAAAATTGATGAATTCAGATTGTAGAAATAATGACATGTTAATTATTTATTGGTTGATATCTTCAGAATTATTGTATTTTAAACAAATAAGCTAATTAAAAATATTTAAATATTTAAAATTGATTTTGTATTACACATTTACATAGAAGTAGAATATGGTAAAATATAATAAAGTATTTTTACACCTAATTTTTTTACAACTTCTTACACCTCATTTTTTAATGTTATTTTTGTTATTTTCTCTTCTTTTTTTTTTGCCATATGACAAATAACAATAATAAAATAATAATATATAAACTTTATAAAGATGTTAATATATCATTTCTCAAAATATAATGGTGTTGGGGAGAAACGTGAGGGAGTGTGGCGGTGCGCAGAAGTTCTAGAGACATGAATTATGTCTAATTTCACACCATAATTGGGAGGAGAAATATTATTTATATACTTATTTTTTTATATTATTTTTATTTTTATTTTTTTATTATTATTTATTAATCATATTTATTATTATTTTATAATACATCAATAATTATAAAAATATGAAAGAAATATGAAAAAGAATGTGTAAAATAAACTTTTCTCAATTAGGAGAGAGAAAGGTAATACAAGTAGAGTGAGCAAACTTTAACGTGTCTAAATACTTGTCACTATTATGTCTTCTGCCCACATTTTATATCCTCCCAATTCACCTAATTTAACCCAACCTAATCAAACCACATTAGTTAAATTATATAAGTTTAATTATATTTTTAATTCTTTAGTTTGTAAAAATTAATTTTTTGATCACTTGTTAATTTTTTATTTATTTTTTAATAGTTATTATTGATATGACCAATAAAAAAAGTCACACAAACATTAAAAAATATTATTTCACTTAATTATATTATATTGTCAACTCAACCTCAATGTTAGCTTCCAAATCGCCCAATTTCCTCTCTCAAATTCGAGCATCTCAACTTCAAAAACTCTTTGAGTCTTTCACGCTCAATTATGACTTTGGTGGCAACACAATTGCCGGTGGCTATTTATTTGCTGTAATATATAGACTTTTGGTGAAAATCACTTTCCCTATAAGCATACCCATTTCATACCAGCTGAACAGAGTATTCCTTCCCTCCATTTGTTTGCTGTAACAATATAAAAATGACTTAACCGAACTTTGATTGGATTTGCAGAAAAATGATGTTCAGAGCAACCAAAGAAAGAAAAAAGGAGACTTTGATTCCCTGGCTTCCAACATATGAGATAATTAAAAAAATAATTGAAATTGGGGGATGTCACAATGTGACGGCCGGTGAAAAGCCATCGTTTTATGACTTTGGGCGCGCAAGGGAATTTCCCACAGAGAAAATGGGAGTCGCTACCAATTAATTAGAAGGATAATTAGGATTATTAAAAAAAGAACAAAAACTGGCCCTTGGAACCAGAGGAAGGGTTCGAGAATCTAATTACGTGTAGGGAAGGTGTTAGGCACCCTACAACATTCATCTCTAAGGACGGTCATCCTAAATTATTTGTGCTTAAAGAATTTTAATTTATTTAAATTACCCCTTTTATTAATAAAATAATAATGGACAAAGATGGAGAAATAAATAATTAGACCTGCCTTACCAAGTAAGTGCCTACGTACCCCGAAAGGGATCAAGGTCAATGTAGTTCAGGATATTTGGATAAGTCGATTAGGTGAGATGTATGATCTCAGACTTGAGAATGTTAGGACATTAGGGGAATATAAAATTCCACTTAAAGCCTGGATGGGAAGTTAGGACAATTGGGAAGGATAAACTCCCACTAGGAGCCTATGGAGATTGACTTTGGGAAAATAATATTCCACAGAAAGTCTAAAAAGGGACTAGTTAGGACTTCAGGAAAGATGAACTTTCACTGAAAGCCCGTGAATTTTATGATATTGGGGAGTATATAACTCTACTATATGCCTACGGGTATTAGGACTTTAGAGGAGATAATCTCTTACTAAAAGTCCTTTGAATGTTCACAAATGAAATAAAAGTGGTAATTTTATTATTCTTAGTCAAATCTTAATTTACTCAATTTTTTGACAAAATTAAAATTTTTGGAAGAATAGGGGTAAGGATAAAATTCTCAAAAGTATTTAGGCCAAAATAGAATTATCAAAATATTGGGGTTAAAATGAAATCTTTAGAAGTATTTGGAGTTAGAATACAATTTATACGAATAATGTGACCCAAAAATGTAATTTATAGGAATGATGGGGTCAAAAACATA
>JASKGM010031660.1:15259-25436 GCA_034509205.1 Ceratonia siliqua | reverse complement strand
TTTTTTCTTTTTTCTTTTTTCTTTTAAGATAATATAATTTTCTCAATTAGATAAATGCTCTTTGACAAATCTCCATGATAGTATAATCCACTTGCTGATAAACAATTCATGAGTGCAAAGGTTAAAATGTGAGACACGGAACATGAGATCATGCATGATGAATCAAAAGCACTTACCCAATGTTATTTTCACACTATTTCTTTTACAATTCTTTCACTGTTTTAGTTTCAATATGTATTATTATATATCATTCTTTATTAACATTTGTTTGTATTAAACCAATGATTAAAAAAAATAAAGTGTAAAGCAAGTGTAAAAAAACAATGTATGTATAAAAATTTTAAATAGAGAATTAGGCCCAAGAGGGAGACGTTAGACAATAAAAGAATTAGGCCCAAGAGAGAGATGTTAGACAAAGAATATGTTTTCCTTTTCTAGTATTCTTCCTGCTTGCCTTTTCAATTGTAGAAATGAATCAAATAATAATCAATGTGTTGTCTTAGTAATCTAAACACATCTGAATAGCATCATGGTTCAAATGAATTCGGTGATGAGACCCTCTCTAAGTGACTATTTACAAAAATATGAGTAGGATAAGATATATGATATCTATGTTCAAGTACATTTTTTATATTCTTGAAAATATAGTACTCATTCCATTGAATTTGCGCCACGTAGCATTTTATATTAAAAAAGTACTACCTGGTACAAATCTAACAAAGGAGTACCATATTCTTAAGACTACTAAATATTTCCCCTCTATGTTCAAGCATCATTCATGGAGGTTGAAAGGACAACAGAGGACAAGAATTGCAGCCCATCCTGGATTTTGCCTACCGCTGTGGTTTGATAAACGCGAAGGTTTCCAGAGAAGGCTCCAACTTTTTCCTGGACTGAAGTCCCTGGAAGAACTTCACGAGACTCACTAGTAACAACTTTAATGGCAACTTGGTATGTCTCGGTTACGTTGGATATGCCTGAATAATGCATCAAAATGACAAGAGATGAACATTTTTATAATTTCTACTAAGTAAGCAACTCCCGAAATATAATTGAAAATGAAATACAATAAATATACTACAATAAGGAATGGAAGTGCTAGAAAACCAACCTGTAATGAAAC
Organism: Ceratonia siliqua; assembly: GCA_034509205.1. Lineage (NCBI taxonomy): Eukaryota > Viridiplantae > Streptophyta > Magnoliopsida > Fabales > Fabaceae > Ceratonia > Ceratonia siliqua. The sequence continues at coordinate 24,313 of JASKGM010031660.1, read as the reverse complement.
TATTGGTAACTGCTTCCACATATCCTATAGTTGTTTGGGCATTTATTCTGATGATCTTAGCTTTCGAAACAACATCCTCAGGCCACTCTATGTTCACCCTGCCCTCATCAGCATCTTCATCCTCAGTTGCATTTGTACTAGAAACGATGGATTTGCCAAACATCATCAGTTGAGACACCGCAAAACAGCACATTTCAGATAGTCTCTGCGAAGAAACGAAAACTAGTTAACTCACTTTTTCAACAAACCTCACTTAATAAAAATCCAACAATATTATAAACAATAGAACAAATAAAAATTCCAAGATTTTCTCATACATGAACCCCCTCTGAATGAAGAGATTCTAATCTTCCGGAAGTTCGATGAACTATATCATTAACGGATAGTCCAGCCAAAGCGCTTGTGAAACTGCAGAAAGATACAGTAAGTGTCAGATAGGACATGTAATATATTGAATAGGCCATCCTCTATCTTTAGGAGTATATCAGACCAACTGACCATACTTATACAATGATCAGAGCTGCACAAAAGACTAGACAGCAGACTCACAAAGTGGGATTGGTAAGAGGATATTTTTTGAGAAGAGATACACTAACACATAAAACTGTTTACATTCTACCTATGTAAACTTCTGTCCAAATATTCAAATCACCTACAATTTGTGGTTTATTTAAAATCATATTTCTCTACACCCATACACAAAGAACCACGATTTTTAGCACATCAGAAATGGAAGATATTGAACTCTCTGATTTATGGCAGCAATGATAGGTGAAGAAAGAACAAATAATAAAAGAGTACTGGTGAAATTACCCTGCAGCCATTTCAGCAGCACTGCTGACACTTGAGTCACGTAAATTCTTCATCTCATCACTGCATTCCTCATGTCCTCTCTCTACTGTCTTTCCTTTGTTTGAATCAACACCACTTCCAACAATTTCAGTGCTCAAATTGAAAATTTGTTGGACCTCTTTAAGCTTCCCATCATACACAGATTTTTGTTCCAGTGATAACTTTGCTTTCCTTCGGTTATATAACACTGCATAATGATTAGACAAAGCCTCCAGTTCCTGAAAGCATTGCATATTAAATGTTTTGTTAGAATCGTAATCATCACTATAATAATTTAATATCATGATAAAATTACCTCCAACTGCTCTGGACCTCCATATATGTAAAAGCATCGATCAAATGTCACTTCCTCTAATAACTGATCCTCATTTATTTGTTCTTCAGCTTCTTTGTTAGCCTTCTCAACCTCAATTCCACTTTCAGAGATTAATAGTTCCATTGTCTCCTTACCCACATATTCAAGCACTTGCATTCCCTTTGCAGAAAAAGCTCTTCCGGTCTGTAACATGATGGCTAGAAATAAACTCATAACTTATTGATGGTAAATATTATATTTATACGAAGAATGACAAGAATATTCCAAACCTCTAACAGGGAAGGTGCTGGAGAACCAGCTACTCCTGGTCCTCCATGCTGTATAGATCCTGCAAGGTTTGCAGCTGAATTCTCAAGCCTGAAGAGCATAAAGATAAATTTCAGTTTAATAGCACATTAAACACAAATTTCTGCTACATAATAGGAAGCAATTGTCTCCAATTCAACTTTTATAAAGTATTCTCAGATCTAAACCAAGTTCAGTAACATGCACAAAAGAAAATGCAAGGCAATGTTCTGTTGAATGTCAACATCCTCAAAAGTATTCTCAGTGCTTTCACTAAGTTCGTGTTATTTTCTCATTATAAATATAATGACTTCTATAACTTGCCAAAGCAGCACTAGTAAGGCATTTACCAAAATGGATTAATTGTTTTTATCTAATGAATGCATTGCCAAAGACTCAATTTCAAGCATCCCCTCTTGAAGTTCAAGTTTGATTGCAATATGCTAGATATTTACAGATTTTGATATTTCTTTACTTTCAAGCTATAAAGTTATCCTTGGATAGTTGGAGTTAGTATAGACACAATTATATATTATATAATAATCTTTAATAACCAATTCAATGTATCTCTTAATCTGTATCCTAAACTTCCATGCCACCATGATGAGGATTGGAATAGGAATATTGAGAATATTAGGAATATGAAATAATGTCTGTATGGATTGAGAATTTATTGTGATTTAGCCAGTTAATAGTAATTCAGGATCGTTAGGGTATATATAAAAAAAAATTGGTTTATTGGTACTGTTAGCAATTTAGGATTGATTGTTTATCGAGATGGGTTTCCCTATTTAAGGATTGCTTTGTACTTTGACATATACTATTGAGTTTCTGTTCTCCTTTCTCTGTCCAGATTCTCGTTCCTTTCTTTCTCTCTCTCCCAAACTCTTTTCCCTTCCCTTTACCAATGTCTTCGTTCTACACCACACTACATGTACCGTACTGGGTACAATGGATGCCCCTGTATGGGTTCTCCTTAGCATATGTCACTACTCCCTTATCCGTGACTATGCAGCGCAGCAAATCTGTATCCATAAATTAGGCCCAACAACTTTTAAGACTTTCCCTCTATATATTGAGAACAAAGCTTCAGGTTGCAAATTCAAGGCTGGGGAGAGAGGAAAAACAATTGGTATATGGTACTTTTGATGTCAACAATGAGTATTTATAATAGCTGCTTGTCAGAATTTACCAACCAATGCAACAAGATCCAAATGTTTATAAGTTCCAAGTGCCACTAACCACAGATAACCTAATTAACAACATTAAAATCAAGCTTCAAACATATTGACTTGGCATGATGCCTTTGAAGTGAGCTACAGAAGCGCAATAAACCAATCTACACAGCGTAATATCCATACACAAGAAATCATAAAATACCATTCAACGTAAGAAAAGACATTAGGGGGCTGTTTGGAATGATTTTTATTTTATTATTTTTTAAAAAAGTTTTTGGAAACAACTCTAAAAAATAATTTTATACAACAAAAAAATAAAAAACTTGTTTGGGTAAAAATATTTTTCATAAATTGTTTTTCGTGTTTTTTAGAAAACATATGACAAAAACAAGCCAAAACAAAAAAAACACATTTTTTGTTTTTTTGTTTTTTAGTTACTATTTTCGGAAAACAATTTTTAAAAACAACTGATGAAAACAGTTTCATCAGTTACCCAAACGAGTTTTTTTGTTTTCGCAGAACAAAAAAATAAAAAAACAGTTTTTAAAAACAGAACCAAACAGGACCTAGTTTACCCCATAAGCTTTGAAAGTCAGCAAAGAATAATCCATAGCATTCTTACACTGATAAACAGAGCCCCACACTAAAATATTAGTCTATTTCACTTCTGAAGAAATTGAAACATGTTTAACAAGAACCAGTAACTCACTTTCAACTACCATAAAAGTTTATTTTCTTCAAAATGTCAAAAAAATGTCTTCAGCATTATTAGAACTCTCTAGCTGGAGCATGATCAGTGACTTAACAGCTTGGCTCCCATGTGAATGAAAACCAAAATCTTCCAATAACGAATCATACCTGTGAACCAAACCAGTGCCTCCTTTCCATGCACTTCCTAAAGCATTCCATGCTCCTGATGCAAAACTTTCCACAGAATTATCAAAAACCTTCACACCCTGCAAAAATTTAAGACCTCACATATATGTCCTTAATGCATAGGAATATAGGATACAGAAAATACTAATTAAAATTTGAGTGCAGAAATACAAATTAAAAGTTTTCCCTGGTACAATCATGCAACTACAATATAGTATCAATCATCTTTTAAAATATAGGCATAGGCTAGAAGCTATGTTGCATCAGTACAGGTACAACTATCGTATTTGGTACAGGTACGGGTACAAGATACGGTGATTTTTTTAAAATATAGGCTAAGGGTATGGCAATATATTATATAAAAAATCAGTATTTATATTATATACTATAAAAGAAATAGATAGTGAATATTCTACAGTATAAAATAATTCAAAATTGTAATTCAAGTTTGGTCATATAATTTTAAAGTTAACTAAAAATATAACAAAGTAATATATGATATTAGAGTTGTGCATACAATTATGTATGTGCTAGTTTTTTTGTAGTTGGGTTGTTGAGTTATTAAGGTATGAAAGAATATTTGAGCCAAAAGTACCCAAAGAGTACCAGTACCGGGTATTTACCCGATGCAGGTGCAGGTATGACTTCAATGAAGAAGTGCCCAAGCTCAATTAAGCAATAGTTTCAAACATGAGTCACATGACTCAGCCGAAAATATGTCAACATAAAAAATAAGAAGGTATTGCAAACTGCAAATTTGCATATTTACTACTTTATAATATAGACCTTGAGAATGGAAGAAAAGGAAGCTATAAAAAAGGCCGTATATATTGTACACAAAGATGCTCAATTGCTCTTATATGCAATGCATTTAAGATCTAGCATCTAAATCAATAAAATATAAATATAAATATAAATAACCCAAAGTCTCCTTTTATTCCTTGCCTGGCTAAGTATTGACTCCTCACCAGCTTTCTCCAATTTACCCAGAGCAGATTTTCGTAGTTTGTCATTCTCATCATCACTTTCCTTTTCAGTTGCAGATTCTTCAGCCCCTTCCTCGTCTTTTAAAGGTTCTGAATCTTCAGCAGTGTATTGAAAATCTGCAATGCTCTTGGATGCTGTCTGTGCAACTGCAGCAGCCTGCATTTAGAAAGCGCCACTAAACTGATACGAAAATAATCTATTTGTATGTTGGTGAAAAGCTACTAAAGCAAACCTAGAGAAAAACTCCAATCTAACCACAATTTATAGTATTTAGTTTGGTTATAAAAGTCAATATGTAATTACACATCCAATCTTGACCAAAATATCCTTTGCTTACTCAGTCTGAACATAAAGCACCAAAATGGATTCAAACTGACCAAGCAAACTTTAGGGTTCTGTAACTTCACATATGAATCCCAAAACACTAACAGAATTAAAGAAAAACAACTCCATCTTTACAAATATTCCAAGTACAGGGCACTTGTGTTTTGAAGTTGAAAACTTTATCAATCCCAATCCTTCAAATGATTAGGGGGGTATCAATCAATCTCTAAACAACCGCTCGACGCAAAACAGGAATGAGTGTACCGATTAAAAGCATTAGAGTGAGATTTGAAAGATACATTGCGGGATATCTCCTCGGCAGCGACGGCAGCGGCCCTTTGAAGATCTGAAAGAACGGAGAACGGAGAAAAGCCCCAACCGCCCCAACCACCGCCTCCACTTTGAGGTGGCGAGGCTGTCTTTGTTGCATTGGCTTGAAGTTCTTCTGCAACTTGCTTATTCTCCTCCTTCAGTGACTGTTTCTTCTCATCCATTTTCTCAGATTCCTAGAAATGCGACTTTTCTGGAGATTAAGTTTGAATCTGCAAATCAGTTTCGGGAAAGGAGCAATCTAAGATAGTGTCGCCTCAAATTCCTCGTCCCTTTTTCTGTAAATTATGGATTTCAACCTCCCTTGTCAAACTGGGTTTCGAGGGGTCATGCAACTCAGCGTACGGGCTAAGGCGACAAAAGCAAACGACGACGTTGCTATATGTGTATGAGTTTTTTCCTTTTTGGTAATAAGCTTCTTTATATTTTTCACTACGTAGTTAGATTTCAACTGACTTTTTAACCAGTAAAATATTTGTATTAATCTTCTTTTTATTTGCTGATTTTATATACTTTTTATTTTATTTTAAAATTTATACAAAAATATAATTAATTTATACTATTAAAAATATTTTATTTATTATTTTATTGGTTAAATTTTTTGTTTTCATGCACTCTCATCCCTTCTTCCTTTCTCCCTTCACCTCTCATTCTTTTTCTTTCATTTTTCACCAAGGCATCTTTTTCTTTCCTCTTTCACCAACCCCTTGATTACTTGCTAATAGCTTTCTGATTGTAGAAGGTTTTTGTTTGAAAGGGAATGCTATTCTTCAACAAATCTACAAATTCTAATAAGGAATTAACATATGTGGTTAGGTTTTGTGATCTCTTAAAAAAGGAGTAGATTAATCAGCTAGGTGGATTTGTTTATTTATACTATTATATATCATTCTAAAAATTTTAATGTCTTGGTATGCTAATAACTATTTAAACAAAAAAAATTATTTTCTATTTTTAAGTAATATAGATAAAAATAATAAATAATAGATAGTTTATCATAACCATAATTATTCATTTTTATATAAAAATAATAATTATTAATAAAAAATAAATTAACATGCACACTAGTATCTTTCAAGACATTAGTTTTAACAATGATAATTAAACTTGTAATTTTTTAGCATGAATGCTTAGTAAGGTAGTCTTTAGAATAGCTAGATCCTAGATTAATATCGAGAGAAATATTATTTGTACATTAAATTTATATTTTTTTTATATATATTATTTTATTATTATTTATTATTTATTATTATTATTATTATTTATATTAAATCAATTGTTACAATTAAAGATGTAGAGATGATGTAAAATTTGTGATATATGAATAACGACATTATTATAATGTCAATAACTTAATTCTTGTGGCTATGGTTTTTCTGTTAATTTTTTATGTATAAAGTTTCAAGCTAGCATTGAGAGACTATTTTTTTTTTTTGATATGAATCACTTGATAGACTTAGGTCCCATAAGTTTTAAAAAATATATTTATATAATTAACTTTTACATAAAAAGTATAAATTGTTTTGTGTTTAAATGTTATTATCATAAAATACTTTTAAGTTATGAAATTTGTTTGAATATAGAAAAATGATAATATATTATACTAGTAAAATTTATCAAAAGGGACATTAAAATTATTTTTCCAATATAATTATTCGGATAAAATTACTTCTTCAAAATTTTAAAAATTTTAAATAATATATTCAATTAAAGTTTAGGTTTAATTGTACTTTTAGTCTCTTATTTTGTCAAAATTGGAGTTTTGCTCTCCTTAATTTCATCATAAACAATATGGTCTTATAGTTTCATTAAAATTATAATTTTTGTCCCTCAATTAATTTTTTATTTATTTCTTAACGATCATTACTAATGTATACAACTAAAAAATCACGTTGATGCAAAAATTTCACTCATCAAACTATATTGCTAACTCAACCTCTATGCCAACCCCACCTATACATCAACCCCTAAATCCCATAATTTCTCCCACCGAATTCGAATGTCTATATTTCTCTCCCCCAATTTCCATCGAAGGTTGTAGAGTCAAGAGCCAGAGCTGCCATTGAAGGTTGCAGAGCCACCACCCATGACTCTCATCGAAAGCTTCTTTCCCTCCCTACACAGAACTGCCATGCGTTATAGCTAGTTTCAGGTACAACTTTTGTTCTTTCGTCTCCATTTCTTTTTGTATTGAAAATGTTTGATTCTAAGTGTGCTTTTTGCTTGAACTTGCGGTTTGATTTGGATTGAAAATGTGGATTATGAAATCCATGTTTCTTTGATATGGTTTAACTATAAATTGAAATATTCGATTATCTTGCATAATTTTAATTTTCAACCTATGAAATTATGGGTTTCTAAGATATGTTATAATGGCTTCTGGGTTTTGATTTGGCTCGGAGTTGTAACTTGTAATAGTTCCAACTATGAACGTGGAGATTCAAAACATGATGATAAAGCGCTTCCCATAATGGGCTTTACTGGGATCTCCTTTGGAGTAGTTCCACCAAAGGTCAACTTTATTCTGGGGCGAAGTTTCCTTTGCCTTAACCAATTCCATGGAGCATGGACAACGGACTCTTTTACCATGTTCCATGGATAAAGGACCACCATATTTACATGCTTTGATATGAGACTCAAACAGCTACTTATTTGTATACACCATACAAGTACGTGGTTTTGCTGTCAAATTATAGTGCTCATATATATTACAATTCCAAAATGTGATAGGTTAGGAATACGTGATAATTAGGACTTTTGATCTAAACCTGTAAAGCCTCTGCCCCAATCAAAATTCAAAAATGAAACAAAGACATGAGATATGGACACTATTGTTCTACATTTGTTTTTTTTTTTTTTTGTTAATTTGATTCTAGTTGGGGTTTGAATTTGTAACTTCAGCCTTGGAGACAACTCTAATACCATCGAGCCAAAGGCTCGTCATTGTTGCATTTGGTTGTTTCCTCATATATTGATATTTATTTTTCCTGTGAGGATGATACTGCATTTGAAAAGTAGATTGCTCTGTTTGCTCTTGCTGTTTCAGATATAGCTAATAAACATGTGAGTTCTTTTTTCTCCCTCTTCTTCCTTTAGACATCTCAAATGCCGACTAATTTTATAAACTTTCAAGTGTAGTGCAAGTGAAGGTAGCAATGGCCGTTAAATTTTTGTGTGGAGGTGGGGTTGACGTGGAGGTGAGAGTTGAGTTAGTAATATAATTAGGTGAAGTGTAAATTTTTGTATCCACATAATTTTTTGATTATCTACATTAATAATTACTATTAAAATGAATGAAAAGTTATTTGAGGGAATAAAATTATAACTTTAATGAAATTAAGAGATTATATTATTCAAAATGAAATTAGAAAATCAAAATTATAACTTTGATAAATTAAAATGAACAAAAATACAATTAAACTTAAAATTTATGTGTTTTTCTCTATATAAATTAGTGATAAATTATTTTTTAAATTTCAAAAAAGATATAGTATATTTCAAAATAATATCGTATAAGATTTTAATTTCTTTTACGCTATGACATCATTCTAAAATTATTTATATACTAAATTTTATAAAATATTTTTCTAAAATTTGTTGCTGTATAAAATCTTCCTCTTTTCTTTTTAATGTTATTATTACAAAATCATTTTTTAAATATGTTATTATTATAAAATCATTTTTTAAATATTTTTAAATGTAAAAAAAATCAGTACCATGAAGTACTATTTAAGTATATCAAGATAATTGTATAAAATTATCCTTCAAATATTTATATAAATCAATTTGAATATAGATAATGATATTTAGTCATTTATATGTATTATTATTATATTAATAAATTAAATTTAAAGAAAAGCAAAAGGGGGTTTGAAAATATCTGTATCTTTTCATGTAAATAGTCAA
>JASKGM010031660.1:0-10698 GCA_034509205.1 Ceratonia siliqua | reverse complement strand
TTGGTGTTGAAGGGGTAGGGACATTGGGTGTTGGGGATGGCTTTGGTGGCTTTGGTGTTGAAGGGGTATGCACAGCGGGTGTTGGGGATGGCTTTGGTGTTGAAGGGGTAGGGACATTGGGTGTTGGGGATGAAGGGGTAGGAACAGTGGGTGTTGGAGATGGCTTTGGTGTTGAAGGGCTAGGGACAGTGGGTGTTGGAGATGGCTTTGGTGTTGAAGGGCTAGGGACAGTGGGTGTTGGGGATGGCTTTGGTGTTGAGGGAGCAAACCCATCGCTATCACCACCACAATTCCTGCTACAATCCACATGGCGATTCACCATCAAGGAACATTGGTTGTATGTTTTCTGATTTGGTAATCCTGGCAAACAGTTATCATTGTCTTCAATAATAACATTCTTTGAATGTTGCCGACAAGCTTCAGCTTCCTCCGTGAAGTAGTTGACTGAGAATGTAAAGTTGTTCAACGTAGGTAGCTTACAAATAGTGTCAGGCACATACCCAGTAAGCTTGTTAAATGCAATGTTTATAGCCTGCACATTCTTCAAATCTTGCCATTCCGGCAATGTTCCTATGAACCTATTACGACTAGAATCGAAGACTGTCATCTTTCCTAGTTTTCCAATCTCTTGTGGTAAGCAACCTCCAAGACTATTTCTCATGAAGATAATCTCATTCAAGTTCACCATGTTCCCAATTGTTTTCGGAATGCAACCTGTGAAATTGTTGTTAGCAAAGGTAACAACCGAGACTGTGGATTTTCCTATTGTTTCTGGGATAACAGATACGAATCGATTGTTGTTCAAGAACAAAGCATCGAGGTCTTTCTCGAACAACTGTGGAGGCAAAGGTCCTTCAAAATTATTGTATCTGATATCCAAGAATTTTATGCCTGGCCATGTAAGGGTCACCAAGGGGAAACCACCAACGAAACGGTTGTTGCTAACGTCGAACTCGTACATAAGAGTGAGCCTCTCGAAACTCTTTGGGATAATTCCACAGAACCTATTAGAGTTAATGTGGAAAAGAGCAAGGTCTGTCAAGAGACCTAGCTCAGGTACGAGGTGCCCAGCTATGTCTGCATGGTTAATATCAATACCGGCGACAACATTCAATTTGGCGTCATCGAGGGCAGGAGCACAAAACACACCATTGTAGGAACAAACATCAGATCCAACCCAGTTTCCTGTTGTGCTCAAAGGATCAGAGTAAATAGCTTTTTTCCATGCCTGAAGACCAGCATAGGCTCTTTTAAGCCTTTCACTAGTAAAAGTCAAATGAGCATCAACTTCATATTCGAACTCCGCTGGAAGATCACCTTCGTCTGCTTGAGCGGAGGAAAAAGATGAGAGAGAAGAGAGAAGGAGGGAACATAAGAGAAAGCAACCCAAGGCCTGAGTAGCCATGGCTATAATTACCTTGGTAGGCCCAAGGCTGCTTATTGGATGAGGGATGCTGATGGGGGAGGAGGACGAGAAAGATGAAGAAAGGAAAGGGTAAATATAGTGAGACAGAAATGAGGGAGTTGAATGATAGCGTTGAGGGGTTTGAAAATTGGTTTCCAATTTTAGCTTCGGAAATAATGGTTTCTCTCTCAATAGCCTCAAATTTTGGCATGCCTTCAATTTTTTTGAGACAAATTTAGAGAAATGTTGAGGTGTTGGTTATACTATGATAATCCTATAACAAATGAGACAACTAAAAACCAATAATTGACTTGGTCTTTCTTTAACAAATTGGGTATTAATTTTGCATCTTTAAAGAAATCTTACTCTTGTCCTTAAGGTCCTAATATTGGAAACTCCTAAGAGGAAAAACTAAAACGAAAGGACAAAATACAATGACATAACAGAGAAGTGTTTTCACTTTTCATATATATATAAAATTAAGTTAGTCATTGTCAAAATTTCCGATTGTATAAAAAAATAATATCAGTCATTACCTTTGTTTAAGGAAATTTCGTAACTAATGGTCAATCCGTTTGATGGTCAGGGGGAGGGGTAAACCATGCAGGGAACCTGCCCATCCTTCTGAGAAGCCTAGTATGTGCTGAATCAGGCATTCTAGCTTCTTCTTCTTCCTGCAGCTCCTCTGCCGATTTGGGCAACCCATCTGGTATTGGACAACGTCTCTGCAATTCCTCCAAGTTTACTTGCCTCCTTGAATTCTTCTTCTCTCTCTCCTTCTCTTTCTCTTCCTCTTTCTGCATCTTCGTAATGCCATGTAAGCATCCTATTAAGGATTTTACACCTTCATTCTCAAGAATCAACCTCTCTATGTCTGCTCTTTCCCACTCCTTCTGTAAAATTTAATATCAAAGTTAGCTCTGAAAAATTACTATAGATATTAAAAAAGAAAATAAATTTATAAGCTTTAGAAGCATTATATCTTCTGTTTTTCAGGTTTCTTCCCATGCAGATGAGGAAAATTTTCTTTTGCAGTTTATAAAAGAAAAAATCAATAATGCCAAACTTTGCAGAGAGAGAAACAAACTTGGAGATCCTTCAGCTCGAGATAAGCCTGCCAGCAACTATGGGATTCTTCACCTTCTAGCGTTGAACAATACTCTGCAGAGGTTAGCAAACCAGAGCCATGAATATAGAAATCAAGGGCTCATGATTCATGAAACAACCAATCATGACAACATAGCCAAAAAAAAAAAAAAATCTTTTAAACCACATCAAAAATCAGTGAAGCACTCAGATTTATAATTTATAGTGAAAATTTTCGAGACTGTTATTATAAATTCAACGATCGCAGTAATAATTAATATTGTCAAACGGATTGAGTTGGTCATGATGGTTTCTTTTTAAAGAAATCAATAAATATGAACTCAAATTCAATTCACACTAGTGGCAAGTAAGCTAAAAGGTATATCTAAATCCTATTTCATAGGTTTTCGTCGGTTCGGTTTGATTAATTTTTTGCAAACCGATAAACTTGGTTTTCTGAAATATCAAATCAAGTGTAAGGGTATTCATCAGTTTGGTTTGGACCCAGATCCCAGGTTCCAATCAGAAAATCTTGACCGTCCAATATTGATTGGACGGTTAGGATTTTGTCAGAACTTTTTAAAAAAAAATTTACTTAGGATACATATCAAATAAAAAAAATAAAAAAAAATTTCAACCAAATCTTGATCGTACAACACAAGTTGAACAGTCAAGATTTGACTGAATCTTGTGTACTTGGATCCTGATTGCATGGGATCCAGATTTGGACGGCTTTTTTGCAAACCAACCAACGAAATCGATTTTCCAAAAAATAAACTGAGCAATTATGGTTTTGGAGAAAAAATCGAACTAAACCTGACAAAGTTGGTTCGATTTTGGAGCAATTTGGACCTGATTAAAATGTACTTATTTTTATTTTGGCTCACATTGAATCTAACATGTTTTTTTTTAAATATAGTCCAAAATATATCAAAGAAAAAGACAAGTAATTTCAATTTAATAAATTAGCCCATACAATAATATATAAAACCACAACCCAATTTTAATATTAAAAATTAAAAAAAAAAAAGCAAACAACCTAAAAAAGAACTTCCATAATTAAACGCTTAATCCAAAATTTAAAAACTCAACAAAGAAAATGTCACAAACTAATAAAAACCAAATGTGGCAAACATAGAATTCATAAATTTAACGAAGATATAATCTAAATTCAAATTTTAGTACAAAACAATAAAAATATTTATCATTTGTATTATATATAATATATATTTGTCTGAAGGTTCGATTCTGTGAAGGAAAATTTTGTTTCTTCAAATTAAAAACCGAACCGAATCGTCCGATTTACAAATGATCTAACTATCCAAACCTGTCCAATAAGTTTTTGACAGTGCTATAACAATGAGAATGAGAGGTTGAAGAAGGCACCTGAAAGCAATTTCTCAGATGTTTGGATCAAAGGAGGCTCTTTAACGACCCTTTCTAACTTGGTTCTGGTAAAAGGTTCTGGCTTGGGAATATGATCAGCCTGGTTTTTTGATGAACATCGAATTGTGAAACCAAATTTGGTTGAAGACTTTCCTATGCCATGACGATGTTTGGCGTCCAGAAGCAGAGGAGGAGCAGAGCAAGAACGAAGCAGGATTGACTCTATCATCGTTTCCAAACACAACCACTAGTTTCAAACTCTGTTTCCTCCAAAGAGTACTATGATGATAGCCACAACCATACTATAAATTACTGCGAATTTCTATGGGAGTTTCAGAGTTGGATACGGATGTTATTATTTTGTTAGTTCTATGAGATTAAATTTCTATTAAATTAAATTAAATAACTTAATCTTTCACATGAATTATCTACTCTTGAAATCAAAGTGTTTAGAATGCTTATCCTGAACGAATTTAAAATGGGTGACGATTCTAAGCTTATTTGGTAGTCTTAAAAAAGTACTAATTACTTAAAAATTATAATAAAAAACTCTATCAATTAATTATATTTTTAAAAGTAAATTAATGTTTTGATAATTTAAATATATTACTTTTTTTTAATTGAGTCTTTCAAAATTAAATTCTCTTAATTTAATCATCTAAAAACTAATTTTATTCATTCATTAACTTAAATAATAAGAAAGGCGGTTGCTTTGAACAATATAACCCCACCTCTTATCACCTTTTTTTTTAGTATTATTTAATTATTTTTTACTTCATATATTTTTTTATAATCTTTTTTAAAAATTTTCTACTTAAAAAAAAGTAAATTATTAAAAAATTAGTGAAGAAACAATACAAGAAATGTAAGAAATTCAAACACATTTCAAAATTTTTTTTTTAAATATAAAAAATGGTTAAATAATACTAAAAAAAATAAATAAATGGTAAGAGATAAAAATACATTACTGCAACTTTAAAAGTCCGGCGATATAGCATAACAAATGTCAATAAAAAATCATCAAATAATAAATATTAGTATATTTGACATGCACATGTCAATCATTTTTTTTAATTATTATTTATGTTATTTTAAAATTAAAAATAAATAATTATAAATTACCCTTCACTAATTTTATAATCACTTACTAATAATTTTTTAATTATAAAATAAATAATATTATTCTATTATCTCACTCAGCATCATACTATTCCTTAAAATTTTAAATTTAAAATATATTAATTCATTTTACGTTTTTTATGGAATAATTTTAGTAGATAAAGACACAAAATGACTTTAAAATCATATATAATAATATAGATAAGTAGAAGGGAACACTTATCTTAAAAAATACAAGGGAACACTTATCTTACTATTATATACTAGGTTTATAATATTTTTAATTAATATTTCTTATTTTAAAAAATAAGTTAAAAGAATTTAAAAAATTTTTTAAAAAATCCAAAAAAAATTTTTTGATTTTTTTTGGTTTTCTGATTTTGTTTTTTGAATTATTTTTAAATTATTATGTTATGAAAAATTTAAAAATTCTTTTACCTTTTTTTATTTTTTAAACTTATTTTTTAAAATAAAATTATAAAAAAAATTAAAAAACTAAAAAATTAAATTTTAAAAATAAAAACCTCATATCAATCCTGAGGGTAGCATCCAACAAAATACAATGAAAGTAGTCCTTGTTCCATGGAACCTAATAAAACGAAGTTGTGGTACGTCCAAAGAAAAATGCCTCGTACCGTTTTAACTGTATTATCTAACGTCTATGATTGACTCTATATTAAATGTTTATTTGACCAGAAGCGTTTACATTCTATTTAAATTTTCTTTAGTTGCGTTTGAAATTAAATTTAATGAAAATTTAATCGAATTTTTATTTTTTAATAATACCCTTTATTAATAAGTTAATTATATGCTCATAAAAAAATTCACTTTCCAAAGCTTAAATAAAATATTTTTAATTAATATATGCACATTTTTACTTTAAAAATTTTAATAAATTTGACGTTTATTGTTAATAATAATTTTTGGTAAATAAATAAAGAAAAATTATATCATAAGTAACTGGATGTTGCAACCTATAGTACATTGTCAATAAATATTTTTTAGATAAACCTAATCTATAAAAAATAGGTTGCATATCTTTTATAAATTAAATTTATCTAAAATTTTTTCAAATAATCTAACAACTCTTTATTCAAATTTTTGTATTTAACAAAATTATCATTAAAAAATTTTAAAATTTTTTATCATGATGGTGGTACTTATCAACAAAATAAATATTAACAATTTTTTCATAAGATTATTTCTGTTTCCAGTTATTATTTTCTTTCTAAATATTAAAAATGTTAAAAATTCTTATTGAATACTTAAAACATATATTATGAGATTAATTTTTATCAATAATTAATGTATTTATAATCAAAATTATTATTTTATTATATACTAAGATATAAATATTAAATAACTAAATAGTGTATAATCCTAAAGTGCAATGCATCTAGATATCTTCATCCAGTTTTTATATAAATAAAATTTGTATCACCACTTGCGATCAAGAACTCAAATTCAAAAGGCAAAGTGATCTTTTATAATCCCCACTTCAGCATTTTTTTACCAAATTTTTTTATTAATATTTAAAAATTTATAAATAATTCTTATTTAAATTTGGATTTGAATATACATTATGATACGGTGATTGTTATATAATTTACATTGTTGGATAAATTTATATAATTGATGCATTTAAGTATTTTACAAAACAACATTGTAAATGATCAAAAATTAGTCTTGATTTTAAAATATCTAAATAAAAAATAAAAAATGATTAATTAATTCAGTAAGTACAAAACTTAAATCCGTACCAAGCAAAGCTAGGGCAAAGAACAATAATTTAGTAATTACATATGTATATTTTTATTTTGATCATTTAAATTTAAATATTTAGAATAATATTTAAAAATATATATTTTCATCAAATCAATGAGATAATATATATTTAAAGTTATTAAAAAATAATTTTAATTAATATATAAATTGACTCAAAAATATTTGTAGAAGAAAAAAAAAGCAAAAGAAGAAAAAGGTGCGTACGTGGAAGCAACTAGTGAACTAGTAACATCACGTCACTTTTCTGTTCTCCAATTTTTTTGAGGGCACTTTCCCTTAAATAAAGACCAACTGACAAACGACATTATTATTAGGGAAACTGGAAAGGCTGGAGGAATCAAATTCCAGGTGTTTTCGTCTCTGGAAAACCCCCAGGCCGAGGAAAATCAAACCCAACCAAGACCGAACAGAAGATGTTCACGATTCACATCGCTATTCCCGATTCGGAGTTCTAATTTTCTCTCCTTGTATTTGAATTTGAAGCTGGGAATTCACTTCCGTTGGCGAATTACATAGGAAACAATTGACGGATTTTCGAACAATGAAGCCCATGGAGACTATATATGATCTGATTGAAGAGGCCAAGGTCCGAACTGTCTGGTGGGCCCTCTCTATATTCGCCATTACCTATTTCTTAACTCGTAAGTGATTCCAATTTGATATGTTTTTCTTGGGATTTCGTAACTTGTTATTTCTTGTTAAATATGATATTTTCAGAATGAGTTGTGATTGAATTTGTTATCTATGTGCGTTCAAATATTCTGAGTTTTGCTTTGAACACTGTGATTTGATATAATTACGGGAAAGTTATGAGCTTTGGCTCGGCGATTAGTAGCTGAAGCTCTCCTTAATTGCTGAGGGAATTGAAAGATGACTAAATTTTGCTTGCTTCTTCACCATGCTGCTTTAGCTCAGTCGATATCTTATAAGCCATATTTATCATCAACCTGAGTGTTAATAATTGTGAGACCCGAATTTCATACGGTACACATGCTATGTTTGTTAGATCGTGAACCTTGACTGGCTCCACTTGACAGGTCTTCAGTTAAGTTCAACACTTGGTGGTTGGTGTAGCCGCTATTTAATAATTGTACTTTAGTTTGAGTGTTCATTCTGGTCATAATTATGACTTTGAATGAAGTATTCGTATCTTCTTTAAAAAGAAAGAAAGAAGAATATACTACGATTGGCATTTAAGTTACCCTTTTTCTGTAGCGACGAGTGATATCCTTAAATGTTTGTCACAGATACGAGTAAATCAATGTGGATGAATATACCCATATCAATTCTATTTGTTTGTGCACTGCGCCTTCTTCTTAATAAGGTGGAGTTCCATTGGAAAGTTCAACCACCTAGATCACAGACATATTTATCTCATTTGGAGAAGAAACAGTTATCTCTCAATGATGCACGGCTCTCTACTACATCTCCGCCAGCAAAATGGAAGAGGAAAATTGGTTCTCCTATTGTGGAGGCTGCAATCAGCGATTTCATTGATAAGATATTGAAGGATTTTGTGATAGATTTGTGGTATACAGATATTACTCCAGATAAGGAGTTTCCTGAGCAGATACGTGCAATAATTATGGATGCTCTTGGTGAAATATCAGGAAGGCTTAAGGAGATAAACCTTGTTGACTTGCTGACAAGGTATCAGATTTTTCCCTCTTACTTTTGCTGCTAGAAAGAAAGGAATTTGACGAGTTCTTAATTAGCCTTGTAAGTTTGATAACAGGTTGGTACTAGGAATAATTACTAATTTTCTTTACATTTCTCTTACATGACAGGGATATAATTGATTTAATAGGTGATCACTTAGATCTTTTCAGAAGAAATCAAGCTGCTATAGGTGTTGATGTTATGTTAACATTATCATCTGAGGAGAGGGATGAAAGATTGAAATACCATCTGTTGAATTCTAAGGAGCTTCATCCTGCACTAATATCTCCTGAGAGTGAGTACAAGGTGTGAGTGGAGTGTTCTAATGTTATCTATGTTTTGCTTTTGAGCATTATGTCGCGTATTCTGACCAATGATTTCTCCTTCTTGTAGGTTCTTCAACGGCTAATGGGTGGGGTAATTGCTATAGTACTTAGACAACGAGAAGCTCAATGTCCTGTGATTCGATCTATAGCTCGGGAACTATTGACTTGCTTGGTAATGCAACCTATCATGAATTTGGCGAGCCCTGGGTATGTTCTTGATAATATTGTTTAATATAATACTTTTTTAAGCTTTTCTTTTGGAGGAGGAGGGTGTTAGTGGTTTGTACTCTGTAAAAGGGTTTGTAGAACCAATATTTCAGATAAAACAAATGTTTAAAGTTCCTTTTTTTTGGTGGTGGTGGTGGGAGTTTGGGTTTCATTTTGGGATTGGACTTAGTATTATACAGATTTAGAGAACCTGCCTATCATGGTTTTCTAGTATTTGGGCTTTTAAAGTTGTAGATTTAAAAGTATAGACTAGAAAAAGCGTGAGTTTGGTTATGGGTGATAAGATTGATGCCAGAAGCTTGAGAGGTGAAAGGGTAGCTGATTTTAGGTTTGTGTTTTTGGATCTTCTGGGCAGCAGCAAAATTTGAATGTATAAGCATAGGGTA
Organism: Ceratonia siliqua; assembly: GCA_034509205.1. Classification (NCBI taxonomy): domain Eukaryota; kingdom Viridiplantae; phylum Streptophyta; class Magnoliopsida; order Fabales; family Fabaceae; genus Ceratonia; species Ceratonia siliqua. The sequence goes on along the minus strand of JASKGM010031660.1, from coordinate 1,318 downwards.
AGGGGAAATATTATGGGGATTTAGGTTGTTAGTTGGTTAAGTAATGCAGTATGAGAAGTTAGATTTATTATTTATCTTATTATGTAATTATTATTTGGGAATTAGGGCAATTTAGGATTTCATTTGGGATTTGAATAAAGGTTTTTGGGCCTAGGGTTTTGTAGCCCACATCTTAGTTTCTTTGGTATTGGCCTAGGTTTATGTTGTTAACCCATATCTTAGTTTCCTGTTTTCATTATGGTTCTCTATTATGGTGTGGGTCTAACCCATATCTTAGTTTCCCATTTCTGCTAGAGTTTCGTAGTCAGTTGCCTTTAAATAGGCCTTCAGTCAATTGTTACCAGTACCTTTCTTATTATTGATATTGATAAATCAGAAATTTGGAGTGTGCTTTAGAATTTTCTTGTGTTCTTGCCCATACCAGAGAAGCTAAGATGTGGGCTACAAAACCCTAGGCGCAAAAACCTTTATTCAAATCCCAAATGAAATCCTAAATTACCCTAATTCCCAAATTACAAACCCGAATTCCTCAATAATTATTACATACTTACATTATAAGATAAATAATAGATCTAACTTCTCATACTGCATTATTAAGCGATGATCCTTTTAGTATGCAAGAAAAATGAAAAATAATATCAAGGACTGTGAATCATTATTTGAGAAGGAGATATTTATGGACTACGTCTAAGGCTTACTTATCCTACTAATCATATATCCTTTTTGTAAGAATGGGTTTGGCCGTTTGGGTGTTAGCCATCTATCATCTATCACACACACCTCTTTTGTCAAAGAGTGATTCCTAAACTCGATATTTTTTTGACAGAACCTAAACTCAAGATTTGGAACGTATACTTAAATAAAATAAAAAGTAAAGAGAATAGGAAGATCCCATATCCAATATCATGTCAAAACCTAAGTTAAGACCCATTAAGCCATTACACAATAGTTAATGTGCAGGGCATCAAAATGGAAAGTATGAAACTTCCATTACATACTAAAACTCAATTGAACTGCTAACTTGTTAAGACTAAAGACTTCAAACTTCTATGTAAAGTTCTTTGATGAAGAATATTGTTTTGTTTTTGGGAGGGCATAAAAGAAATTGTATGTCTTACTTAACTGAACTTAATTGAACTGTTAACTTGTTAAGAATAATGACTTATAAACTACTATTAGGCTGTTTGTTTGGACTTATCAGAGAAGGAGTTTTTTACTTCTTCTGCAGGAGAAATGACTTTTTTTTAAGAAGAATTTATTTTGTGTTTGGATACAATAACTAAGAAGGGCTTTTGAAGAAAGGTGAACAACTTTAGAT
>JASKGM010031649.1:0-62916 GCA_034509205.1 Ceratonia siliqua | reverse complement strand
TATAAAGAGATCCTTGTAATTCTTTCTGATTGAGAGAAAAATATAGAAAGAAAATTCCCTCACCTTCTAAGTTTTCAATATATATATATAATGCATTGAAATAGCCCAAATGCCAGCCAAATCACCATTCTACAAAGGGTGCCAAACTATCTCATAGCTCAAATGCCAGCCAAATCGCCAATCTACACACCTTCAATAGACCATATGTATTTAATTTTGGCAACAACTGGGAACCTATATGAACTCCTATTTAGAAAAGTCCAGACTAAGCCCCACATTTTATTTCATATCTTCTCACTTTCACTGTCTTAATTTGTTTACTCTTAATTAGTTTTGCAATGTAAACCATTTAATGCATAGAAAGGAAGCACCCATTAGAATGGGAGAAAAGACCATATAGATCTTAATGAATAACAGCCTTCAAATGGGTATCCTAATTATCTCATGAGAGGCAGAAAAGAACTTCTAGCATTATCAGTCCATTAATCTTCAATGAAATACAGCAAATTGAGACATTTATTGGTTTCAGTTCAAAAAAATTAAATAAAATGTCCAAAGATTTCTGCAAATAATTTCCCACAATTGGATCATTATAATACACAACTAAAAAATTCTAATAATGTGAGAAGTTAGGTTCCAGCATGTTCAGAACAATTAATTAATTAATGTTTATCCTACATTTCTTTCCGGAAATTACCAAAATACTGAGATTTGAAGAAGTAAATTTAGAACTGATAGATTATGACATCTTCTAACAACACGTTTCCATGAACTGATATGCTCAAAAATCACTTCATGGAATTAATATGTGGCAATTAACATTCTCATAATTTATTATGCAGTTACATGGGCTTGTAAAAGTTCATTTGCCATTATCACCTAAATACCACCTAAGCCAATTCGGTAAATTCTATGCATGTTTTCGGGGCATATAGGTATTTCTATATAGTGATACGTAACTATGTATGTTTCTATATCCGAAATTATCAATACAAATTCATGTTGTGTTAGTGGCCATCTTATGTGAGTTTCAAAATTGTCCAATTCACTCTGAATCTAAAATCCAGGGTAAATAATGAAATCACCACAAGAACCTAGAGAATTTTCACACAGCCATATTTGGAGAATGTAAATGAATTAACACTTCCGTTTCTGTAATCACAAAAGCCATTTCAAGTGCTTACCTGTATGTTAGTGTGTTATCCGACTTTGGACATATCCGAATGCATAGGGATATTGAGACTTTGTTTCTTGGAGAAAAATCATTCAACTGTTATGAAGGGACAACAGATTTGTAGTTCTTATCTCCTAGAGCAATCACCAAAATCACTCATTTGGAAATTGCAGCAAACACAATTTAAAAAATGAATTTAGTGTGTTATCTGACTTTGGACAAATCCGAATTCAAAGGACAATTGGGACTTTGTTTCGTGAAGAAAATCATGCAACTGTATAGAAAGGGAGAACAGATTTACGATTCTTATCTCCTAGAGCAATCACCAAAATCAGTCTTTTGAAAACACAATTAAAAATTGCAGCTAGCACAATTTAAAAAATGCAACTATAGGCAAAATCATAACTTTCCAACAATTAAACTGAAGAAAAAACCAAAATTTTACACAACATGAGATATGACAGTCTCACGATGCATATGACCTGGAAGAAAACTCATTCTGAAATTGGTGTTTAGAAAGAAGGAAATCAATGAATTAACAGGGAGAACTCACATCGGATGCATGGGAATAGGCCGTATCATTAGTTCAGTGGGGTAATTTGGTTAAGTTATGACAGTCCACGACGCATATGACTTGGAAGAAAACTCAATCTGAAAATTGGTGTTTGAAAAGAAGGAAATTAACAAATTAAAGGTGAGAACTCACAAGGGTTTAGGGATACGCCGTATCAGTTTGGTGGAGTTGTTGGTTAAAGCGCAAGACACACTGGTTGGGGAAGTGGTCCACGTGGTCGTGGTGGTTCTGGTTATAGCAATAATAGAGGATTAGTGTCTCACGATCACGATTTAATTCATTTTTCTTTTTTTCAGTACAGTTCTCGAGATATTTTTTTGTTAATTTTTTTATTTGCAATCCTAGCTATCTTGGATAGCCATGATTACCTAAACAGAATCCCATGCAATTACAGATTCATTTCTACTAATAGATAATAGATAAAGTGGAAAATGGATCCAGTTAGCTAGTAACATGATTGGGTTATGTCAATAAAATCATGGACGTCCATTCACTTTTATATGGCTATGATGCACAGCTTTGTTTTGTTTACATGTAATTCTAATTAAATTTTGTTTACATGTACACATATTTTGGATAGCTACGATGCTAACATGATTCAATCATATTACTTACTATCAGTGGTGGATCATGGTGGAGACAGGGGGAGACAATCACCCCTAAATGTTTTTTTTACGTAATTTTGCTTGAATTTTTTTTTGTTTTGACCTCCTAAAATTAAAATAATTTATGTAAATAATTTTAAAAAAAAATTTGTCCCTCCAAATATTTTCTTCAAGAGCCGCTACTACTTGCTAACATGACCGAATGTAGATCCAATAAAGTGTAATCATCTTATGTTGTTATGAATAAGAAAATAATTTGTTTTAGAAAATGTAATTATCTAACTCATGTTATAATGTAAGATATTTAAAAGAAATTAAAAAAGATGATTTCATTTAGGTGTTTTTGAAAATAATATATTCCAAAATTTTTTTTCCTAAAATTTACTTTTTCCTTTGATACTATAAATCATTATAGAATGGTGTCTTATAGTAAACTAAGGAAGAAAAATAAATATCATAAAATATTGTTATAAAATTTGGTACTTTTAGAAATACCTAATAATAATTTACTCTTAAAAGAATGTAGTAAAAATAATTTGACTATTATAATTTATTTAAAATTACCATTTAATAAAAGTCTTTTTTTCCATGGAACCATTTAATAGAAGTTTAGCATAAGCGTACATGCAAAATTCATTAATTTGCGTTAATACATAAAATGTTGGACGTGTTGTATGGATCATGTGAAGAATCAGTTGCTGTGTAGGAAAAAATTGCGTTTGTTTCCATTCCACATTGATGGAATGGAGCCACCTACAAACATTGTGTTATTTCATGGCTGAAGTTGTAATTTTTAAACTTTTATGGTCCAAATACAATTATGTGTAAACTCACTATATCAAGTAAATAATTTTGGTGCGCCTATTAATTAAATGACATACCTAATCACACCTTATTGGTGTGTTGGCTGTGACAACAAAGAATCATCCTCTTGTTTTTTTTAAGGTAGAGGTTTGGCACACAATGTTAAAGCTGCAAAATGTGGATACATATATATATGTAAAATACAGATAAACTTTTCCAATGCCATAATTATCGTATTTATAGTACAACATATTAATACCATCCTCCAGCGCTTATTCTAGAAGGACCAACGCAGTATCAAGCACAACGTTTTTTCTGATTTTGTTCATATGAAACGAAAATTTCAATAGCAAACCAACAAAGGATATCAAGTATAGGAAAGTTCCCTTTGAAATTCCCCCTTCTGATAATGGCATGCACTATAGCCATCTCAATGAACACAACCTCAAAGTCAGTCCTCTATGCTGGAAGGTTGTTAAATTGGTCGCACCTGTGCCTCACCTCTCCTCTTCTGCCAGTCTTTACTCCATAAAGAGAAAGCCTCTCCATTGCTTGTGCGAAATCCTGGAAAAACGCACTCTGATCTTTTGCATAGAGCTCCACAAGTGGCTTTGTCCTTGGGTCTACACTGAGAAGGTAGTCTGAGGTCAAGAGCCCCAACCCCTTCATCACGTTCTGGTAGTAGGCATTGTCAAATTTGCTTGGTGACCTCACGTCATTGAAAGCTGACATCGAAGAGTCGGCAGTATAGTTCTTGCAAACTTGCCTCAAACCCTCAGCCAGTTTCGGGTGAAGGGTTGGGTCGATTTCAGAGGTTTTGCTGAAGTTGAAGATTCTATAGCCGAATTCCTTGCAGTGGGTGAATCCAATGGTGTGTGCACCAGTTAGAGCTACCATCTGTTTCACGGTGAAGCCCTTTTTGGTGAACTTTTCAATGATCTGATCCATGGTCATGATTGGCGTAGGAAGGCTTTCTTCTACCCTGGATGCGTTAGTTACAAGGCTATCCTTTCGCCCTAAAGGCACTTGATAATATGGACCCCCCACCATCTTGACAAGGTCTCTGGTTGCTTGTGCTAGAATGTCAGCGCAGGATACAACGCCAGGGCATGCCAACTCTAAGGCATTCTTGATCTTGGCAATGATGTCAAAGGCATCCCCAGAGAGGGAGAGGTTCATCTCTGCGTCACGCTCGCCTTTGGCGTAACCGTTAGAGCTAACAAGGATGGAAGCGTCACAGCCATCGGTGATGCAGTCGTGGAAGAAGAGGCGGAGGACGCCAGGGGCGGTGGCTGGGATGGAGCTTTGTTTGCTGAAAACGTTTTCTCTCACGATTTTCTCGAAGTCAGGGCACCTTTGCTTGTAATAGTCGAGACTCAGATGACGAGATGCTGATGAGAAAGGAATGGAAAGGAATAGAAGGAAGAGTACGGGGAAAGCCATGGTGGGGCACTGAGGGAGAGAGAGGAAGAGGAAGGAGAAGGTGACGAGTGAGAGATTTCTTCCTCTTGGGTTTCCCGGTGCCAGACAGCCCTTTTTGGTGGGGGAAGGAAAGAGAAAATGGTGGAGCTTCCAGTTAGCGAAGAATGGAAGAGGCAAAAATGGTAATAGAAGGTGTGGAGGGGAGGGGTTTGAGGGGATATTTTTGTTAATTTTTTGTGCTTCGATTTGTTGGTGTTACTATTTTTGCATGGTCAATTTTTGCACGCGCTATTTTTGAATATAAACAGACTAGACTTGAAATTATTAAGATCAGAGTAATTGCTATAATAATAGAATTATGTGTCATGTATAGCTAGAACAATTAGTGTCCTATAGCTTTGTGGGGATTGTGGCTAATCTTGTGGTTTTTTCCAGTTGGTTTTGACCGAAGAATGTGCTTCTCCCAAGGAAATTTTATAATTACGAAGATGAGAAAATTGAGTAGATTGAGCTTACAAAATTCATGGATTCAAAAAACAAAAAAGATGAAAATGTAGACCATATAAAATTTAGGAAGTCATATTATAATGCTTATAATGAGTTAGATTTTTTATTATTAATTTTATATAATATATTTAAGATTAATAAATTACGTAATAAGTTAAGTCTATACAAATAAAAATCCATGAAGATCGCTAATTGTTGATAGACATATTTGGACCCCCCTCAAGCTTTTTTCTCCCATTTTTATGTTTTATTTTGGTGAACTATAAATTTTTATTTTTCTCAACCTTTATTTCTTGAATTTTAGGAAGAGAAGGACAATATACAAAAGAAAAGTAGGAGAAAGAAAAAGTTCATGACAGTTACAAAGTCACATCTTCCTTCATCGTGTAAACGCGCCTCAAAATTTACTTTCTTTCTATCTTATTGATCTTTTCATAGTGTTAGTTGTGAATATAAAAATGAATACAAATAAAACATAATTACCTTTCTTTAATTTAGCATGTAAATCTAATTATGGGCTTGTATTTTATCAATTTTAAAGGATGTAAGCCCAAAATTAAATAAAAATGTATGAAAAAAAAAAATATATATATATATATATAAAACGAAGTAAAAAGTTTAATTTTTTTTTTCAAGGATCAAAATATTATTATTATTGTTTTGAGTTATGTACCATGGTATGAAATTAATATTATCATAAATTTGTCCATTTATTTGAAAAATCATGAAATAACGAAATGATTTATGTGTTTATTTATTTTGCCTTTTATGTATTCTTTGTTTAGAAGCTTCATCATGATCTATTTTATGACAACTTCGTGTTAGCTCAAAATAACTTGCAATTTCATCAAATCAATTTATAGTAGGAAAATTGAAGAAATCAATAGAACTTTGATTTGCCTGATAGTGAAAGTAGACAAGCAGTGTTGGCCAATCTCTCTTTGTGTGTTTTGTATAAGGGAGTGACATAAGTCTTAGCAAGCTTTGTCCGAGGGAGAAATATATAAGATAACATTATTATATTGTTGCTCAAGAGATGATGCATGCAACGAGCAAAATGAGGGGCAAAGACGGGATTCATGGCAATTAAGGTAGATAAAAAAGCCGATGACATAGTCAATTGGTGCTTTATAGAGAGAATTCTAACCGAAATCGGATGCAGTAATACACTTATTCAACTGCTTATGCAGTGTATTCATAATTGAATTTAATATTCTTTGGAATGGGAAGAAAACTCAAGATTTTAAGCCATCTAGCGGAATTTGGCAGGGCAACCCTATCTTTCCTTACTTATTTGTCCTTTGTATGGAGAAATTTACACATTTAATTGCAAAATTTTATTGATAAAAAAAGTTGTAGCCTCATGAAAGTTGGCAGGTTTGGCTTATATATATGGCACCTGATGTTTACAGAAGATATTCTCTTATTTGTTGAGGCTAATGTCAATCAAATTGAATGTTTTGGAAAAAAAGTTTGACAAATATGCCTTTGATGAGCCAATTATTAAGAATCGATTAATCAAGTCAAACCTAGTTAAAAAGGAACTAGTCTAATGCAAAGGTGTTAGTGAAAGATACCCAGCTCAACTGTTCCTACAAGTGTTTGTTAGTACTGTTACAGTTACTTTAGTTATTATTATGTTTCTCCACGGTTAGTATAGTTATTCTGCTATTTGGTTGTTAGCATGAACCAGATTACCTCACTCCTATATATATACCTCTGTACTTGTAATTAACAATACAATGAGAAAAGTTCTCTCTTCTCTTTCCCTCTAATCTATTGCTACTGTAATTCCTTCTATTCTTAAGAGTTCAAAAACAAACATGGTATCAAAGCCTTTTGCTAAAGCACATGGACGTTGAGCTGAGAGCAACGCTCCAGCTATGTTCAAGCAATTTATGGCTTCTTGATCAATTATGGCTCCAGTAATCCAGATCATCAGCATGAAGCTTGAAGAAACCAATTTCCTTCTATGGAAACAATAAATTATTGCCACTATTTGAGGCTATTGGAAATAGGGATTTCAAGCTCCAATGAACTTAGGATTATCTTAATCTCATTAAGACAACTCTAGTTCATTAACTATGAAGCCAATATTTAATATTGGTTGTCTAATTGCAAACCGAGTGTTTATGAACCCTCATAGCCATCCATTGGCATAAAGTCAAATTATAGTTTTACCCCTTATGTTAATTTTGTCCCCTAATCTCACAATTTAGCCAATAATTGACTAGATACTTTTAGAACATGTCTAAAGAATATCAAGAAATAATGAATTGCTTATTCATCATTCACTGAGCCCAAATTTGTCACATATATTCTCGAAATCTCTAGAAGTGATGTTTATACTATGAACTCCATTTCCTGGATACGTATTCCCTGATGTTCATTTCAACTATGATCCCAGCATACAGAGTCTTATCCAACGTGACATGATGGCCCTGCTCTTAGTATATCAAAGACCATAATGGACTTGAACACGAGTCCACATTCCATTAGGATTTCGGTTCTGTCACAAGCGAGTGCATAGGTGTGAGTTCAAGTTTATAGTAACGGTATTAACTTGGCCTTGTTTTCTCACTTGATTCCTATTCATATAACAATGTTAATATATGAAGTCATCCACTTCAATGTCTTGAGATTCACCATTACCTTAGAAGAGAATCACACTTCTTCAATGGAGGTAATATGGACATTGCAGTTTTCATTGAATAGAGTGATCAGCTCTATTCAGTGACTGTGAATAATCTTTTTGATTCATCTAAAGATAAATATCTCCTTTGCATCTTTATGCAAATGTATCTTGGTTCATTTAGAATCTTGGTACAATAGCTAAAATGTAAAGCTTATATAAATAAACTCTTTATTTAATTATAAAATGTATTCACAATATGTCAACTATTATTTGATTTAGGAGTAAACTTACTTTCCAGGGCATCATATTCCTAAAAAAATTGTCCTTGAGCTTATTAACTTGAGGGATACTTTCAAACAAGTTATATTTTCAGATTATCAAGAGCTCTCATCATCATTTACTTATTAACATTTTTTATTAAGGGGCAACCTAGTTTTTTGGTTAATCAAATAAGAAAATTTTCTAGTTCCTTGAAAAAATTTTGAAGTTGAAAGAACCCAATTCAACCCCCTTCTTGGGTGCACGTTGGTATTTGAACTAACAATTGGTATCAGAGCTTTGGTCTCTACTATTAGGTTTAACAGCGTAGAGAAAAGATCATTTTAGCAACATGAATCCAAGCAACATGATAGAAGGACACTCAACCAACAAGCCACCATTCTTTGATGGAAACCACTACACCTACTGGAAAGAAAGAATGAGAATCTTCATTCAATTTGTAAATTATCTCATATGGCAAATCACTAAGAATAATCCTTACGTACCTAGCAAGATTGTACATAGTGTGACTAAACCAAAACCATAAGCAGAATGGTCTGAAAGAGACATCAAGTTGGTCGAGACAAATGCCAGAGCTATCAATCTTATGTACTATGTAGTCAATGCAAAAGAATACAGAAAAATCTCTAGATGCAAGACAACAAAAGATATGTGGAAAAAACTACAAATAACCTATGAAGGGATCGCAGGGGTTCGAGAAACAAAGATTGATATGTTAGTTCATGACTATGAACTATTCAAAATGAAGGAAAATGAAAAAATTGAATAGCTGCTCAAAAGGCTATCAAGCATCATCAACGATTTGGATGCCTTAGGGAGATCCTACTCCAACAAGGACTTAGTTAGAAAAGTACTACGAGTCCTTACCAAACCATGGAGGAGCACAAAGGCAATCCCAAGTGTAGGAGGGTGTCGAGTAATAATTAGTAATAAAATTCCTTGATTGTCTTCTTAGGGAAAGTTGCTTAAATTAAAACTCAAAAATGAAGGAAAATAGCAAGCAATGAAAGTAAAAAGGCACTGGTCATGGACCATATTTATGAATTGAAGTTTTTAGTGAAGCAAGGAAAAAAAAAGAAGCTTAAAATATAAAACAATAAAACTAACAACCAAATTCAATTACTGAAATTAATTAATCGAGGAGCAACTAACTAAACACCAAATTATAAAGCAAACCACTAATTAAACATTAACCAACTAATAAGGAGGAAAGAGAATTAATTCTAAATTAATTGACTAATAAAATTACCACACTAATTAGGAAACTCAAAACTAACAACTAATTATATCAAATTAAAATTCGATAACCAATAAATCAACTAAGCTAAATAATTTCAATTAATGGAAAATTAATAAAGAAACAAAACAATAAATCTAATGGTACTAAGAGATTGACAAAACTAAACTAAGAACTAAGCTAGACTAGAGAATAATTAACCAAAACACAAGCTACAATTGAAAAGCCCCAAAAGGATAATTCTAGGATTCAAACTTAGATTCAAAACACAAAGTACTAAAATAAATTCATAACAAATGTACTATGAATTAACTAGAAACATTAAAGAACATAAAGCAACATAAAGCAAAATTAAATAAAAGAAACTAAGAAAGCCCAGAATATTCAACTACAACCAACTTCAAACTAACTAAATACGAGAGTAAAAAGTGAACAAAGTAAAGATGGACAGTAAAAGAGGCAGAAAGTAGTGAAAATGAAGCTGGGTAGCAGATAGTGGACCCATGGAGGAGTTCTACACAACTGCGTTCCAGTTGTTGTTTCCAAAAACTTGTTCCTTTCCCTATTCTGCAACTTCCTTATTGTTCAAAACTACGCAAAAAAACCACGCTGCTGTGTGGCCTTTTCTTCTTTTTTTAGTCTTTTTCCTTTGATGTAGGTCATCCCATTGCTACCAAGACTCCTCTGTACAACGTCGTCCACTCGGATAAATGTATTGCGTTTTAGCATAAATGTTACTGTATGATTGAATTGGATACCACAGTGACGTCGTTCAATTTTGTTAAGCGTTTTGCTGCTCCAATTGTCTGTGTTTTGCTTCTCCAATTGTGTGTGTTTTGCTTCTTTTTTCTACTATATCCAAGCACACTAATCCAAGTCAGTAAGTGCATTTTGGCTTTATTTCATTGTGTTTCCTAACTAGCTGTTTTGGCATTTTGATGTCCAGCTGTTTTTGTTTCCCACTTGACTAACTTGTAAGGGATTGACCATCGAATTGCCTCTTGTCTGCACACCAAAATGTTACAATTTTTGTATTAAAATACTCCATGCATTTTACTTAACTGCTATTGGGTCCTCTTTGCTACTGATAGAAGCTCCTTTTATTCAATGACTTTAAGTAACAATTATATTATTAAAATGGTATAATTTGGATTTGGACCCTTGATGGAAGTTGTAGATCTTCCTCTCAACTTGCCAATGCACCCTAACTTACTAAATTTGGACTTGTAGAATCTAGATATGAGCTAAAAACTGAAGCAGGGTCTGGGTTGTCGTTGGACTTTTGGCAAAGTCGAGTGGCTCAGGTGTTTCCATATTTGGGCATCCAAGGTGTAGAACTAGGTCTTGGACTCTTCATGAAAGTTGTAGCCATTTGTCTTATCTTTCCCATGAGCTAGATAACACTTAAATTGGAGGCTTGTAGCTCTAGTTATACATAAAAATCTAGACAATGCTCTGGGTTTGCTTGAACCAGTCTAACTTGATTTTCTTTTTAAGCTTAGCCCAAGATCTCTTCACATGTGCCCAAATCAACCTAAAACAACAATTAAAAATGTGTGTGCATGTGGGGAAATATTGATAAATTAAATCACAAGTTATAAAATAAGCAAAAACATGCTATTTATTCAATTTAAATCACAACTTAGATTTATACCTCTTAACTAATTTTTCAATTTAAAACCAATAATAATTTCATAAAAGAATTAAAATATATTGTTTCTAAATATATAAAATATGCAATATTTTAGCTCAATCAAAGGACCTAGTTAGAAAAGTACTACGAGTCCTTACTAAACCATGAGAGATGAAGCTGGGAGTTCATAGCAAACAAAACGTATTGCCCTCAAAGTTGTTGCTGAAGAAGTAACCAATGGAAGGGAAAAGAAAGACTTTGCCCTCTTTACAAGGAAAATATAAAGATTCTATAAGAAGAATAACTTCTACTAGAAAAAGGGGTAATATAAAGGTGACAACTTAAAATAACAAGTCATTCATTATGAACGTAAGAAGCCAGAACATGTTAAGGCTAACTATCCTCTTCTCAAGAAGAAACATTCCAAGGGAATGAAAAATAAAGCCAAGGTAGCTGAATCAACATGGAGTGATGATGATTAATCTAACTCATCAGGAAATGACTCTAATGAGGAAGAGCAAATTGCCAACCTTTACCTTATGACAAATACTTAACCAGAAGATAAGGTAAACAATACTTAATCCTCTTATTCTTTTGTAGAGTTACAAGCATTTGACCTACTCTTTGAAAACTGTAACAAAGTAGGCATGAAATATACCGTTTTTAAGGAACTACATCACATCACTATTAATGAATTAGCAAAATTAAGAAAAGAAAGAAAGACATTAGAATAGAAAAATGACAAACTAATGAACGAAAATGAATCTCTTAAGAAAAAGGTAGAGTCCTTAGAAATAGGTATGACAAAATTTACATCTAACTCAGCTAAATATTATTCTAAGTACACTAAGGAATCCACTTGATAGAACTGGTATAGGATTTTCTCAGAGTTCCTAAAGAAAATATCATAAAATTTTTCCTCCAAATTTAAAGGAAAACCATGAAATTACTCACATAAAAATAAAGAAAAGATAAGAAATGTGAAGTCATGTTACTGTTGTGGAAAAATAGTTCATGTTATAAGAGATTGTATCTTGAAAAGAAACTCTCAGTTGAAGGTTAAGCAAGTATGGGTTCCCAAAGGTACCTTAGTACCTAGAGAATCATACACTAACCCTCAAGGATGCGAAACAGTTTAGGTACCTACATTTAGTTGAATATTTTCTTGCAGGTGTGTTTAACCTTAAGATTCAAGAAAGAACAATGGTATCTTAACAGTGGCTGCTCAAGGCACATGACAAGTGATGCCACTAAGTTATGTTTTCTCAAACAAAAAGAAGAAGGAATGTAACCTTTGGTGACAACAAGAAGGGTAAAATTGTTGGTATTGTTAAAATCCCTATAAACAACTCTTATACAACTAATAATGTTTATCTTGTTGATGGTTTGAAACATAATTTACTTAGCATTATCCAGTTGTGTAATAAAGGGCACAAAGTTATCTTTGAAACATCAAAATGAATTGGCTTTAACACTCATGATGATAACATATTATTTCTAGAATAAGGCAAGGAAATATGTATATTGTACACTTAAAAGTGATTACGTCAAAAATACTATGCGGTTATCGCAGTATAGAATGGGGTGTTGATACACAGGGAGATGGAGAAAACACTACAAGAATATCACTTAATAGAAAATAACAACGAATAATTGATAAAGGAACAAGAAAGTAACAAGATTATCTCAAACGTGCAACTAATTGGATTTGGAATGCGGGTAAAGAAATAGCAAAGCTTTTGACTTTTGTTGATTGGATTCGACACTTTGGTTCATATTTCAACTCAAACATTACTCATTAAGAATTATAGCAGCAAATCCCAAGTTGGAAGATATAACAATGAAAGGCCCTACATATCTCAAAATCAAGTCTAGGATTAAATCCTCCCTTTTTCAAACCTTAGATTTCATCTCTAAAAAACCAAATCAATCGACACTATGTTAGAAAGTTACTATAATGCTGCAAAAGATTATGTTCACAGCAAGAAAACTGCTTTATTGAGTCACCATTGAAATCCATAATCCTATAACTCAACATCATAGTAAAATATGTTTTAATGTCTCAAAGTAAACCAAATCAACCAAATAAAGGATTCAACAAAAGATTTCAAAACAATGAAACTCAAAGGATGAACTGAAACATTACCCAAATGTTTTCACCAATCAACTTCTACCTTAGCTTTACCTAGAACCTAGCCAACCATATTTATTGACAAACCTAACACTCCATGGATGACCATTCTCATCTTCAAAGATTAGGATAAGAGATCTTCAAGCCTTTCTAGCAGAAATCACCTCTCCATTGTTCTCCTCAGGTGCCACTACACTGGTTTCCTAGCACTGTGGCTTGAGGCTTGAAATAATTTCTTAGGTGGGCAATTGGGCAACGCAGTTCTGGAGGGGATTGTGGTGCCAGGTTCTCTAACTTGGTGGATACCAAATATTACATTTATGGGTGCCACAACAATGTATTTTCAGGGTTGTAGCACTGAACTCTCTAACTTGGGTTGTATTTCTTCACTTGGACCCTGAAATTGAAGTATAAGTATACTTAAAAGTTTATAGTAGAGAATGGGATCCAAGAACAAGAAAACACATTAATTTCTATGATTTCCCTTCATTTATAGCACTTTTAGCACAATAATAAGGCGTGTATTGTGCATTTTTGCACACTCATCACACCCCCCCACTTACTTATTACTATTCCCTAGCAGTTATTATGCAAACAGCCAAAAGGAATTCAAGGGAAACATTCAGATATGCTTAAAATTTTATACTTCCAGCTTAACATGCCAAGTAATTTAAGGAATTCATCATTCCAATCAAAATCAATATACTAAAAGTGATCCATAATTTGTGAGTGTATTTTTCAAGTCATAACCATTTTACCACTAACCAAGACACATGTATCATTAAGAACATCTTAAGCCTATGGTTCAACTCCATAACTCACAGGTATAAAAGTGTTTAGTGCATGGATTCTCTCTATGGAGTTGACAAGGGGTGTACACACCAGCACATAGAGAATAAGGCAAGAACAAGCAACAAGTAATCATTGATGTCATGATAGGAACACTAACAATAATTAAACCATTCTTACCACAACCTACTAGGGATCAAACAAGTCAATCAAAGGGTTGCAATGTGGCTCAAGATAGGTTGCAAGAAAATGAGGGAATAATTCGAGAACTTCCAAGTGTTTACTTAAAAAGGTCATACAAAGTTTTCAATGAACATATCCCTTACTTGATGGGCTCTTTAGTTTTTACAATTCACTACATAACTGCCTTTTAACTTTTGGAGTAGATTCTATTGAATATAGTTGTTTATCCTAAGTGTTTACTATACAAGCATGGGTTTTAAAATTTTTAAAAATATTCAAGCTTGTAAACAAGAGGAAACAAGATACATAGGCAAATAACTCACGATTAGAAGGAGAAGTAAAACAGAAAGGAATTTTACATACCTCGTTTAGCCACTTTAATCTTGTAATATACTTCCTAACCAAGTGTACTGACCACCTATTCTTTGGGAAACACTAAATCATAAAACCTATGGTGTATAGGTTTAGTGATTGGAACAAAACAAAAGATGAAAGAACAATAATTTATATCTTTCAAAATTAAATTAAAAGCCTTCCCCTTTGTTCCTCTTAGTGTGGCATGTGGAATTGTACTTTGAAATCACTCAAATTGTTTTTCTAAACTTACAACACTCTTGGCCTTAAGAAAATTTTTTCTCTCAAAGTTTTCTTCTCTCTTTCTCAAGTGGGTAGCTAGTTCACTCTTTTTCTCTCAAATATTCACTTGTACAACCACAAAGTGGAGATGTTGAATATATATAGTATGCTAACCCTAGGCCATGTGACAACATTTGAGTGTAATTCAAAAATTCAATCCCTAAACATTAGGGATTCACAAGCCTACTAATGGTAAATATTAGATAATCAAATTATCTAATGATTTATCAAATAATAATCATATTATTAATTTCGATAATAACATTTTATTTAACAATTAAATAAAACATGTGTGGCTTTCTAATTGGTCATGCTTGAATTAAAATTCAAACAAATGAATTTTATTTAATTAAATCCCTTTGACTTAGTTAGTTTCCTAGTGAATGTAGTTACCTAAAAAATTAAAATTCTTTTAATTTCCAACCTTTATTCACTTAGATAATTAGGATAATTAGGAGGGAATATATTTGACCATGTCAAAAACAAATTCCCCTCCTTTAGTGGTACACATCTCCATCAGAGATTGTTTCACACGTTTGAACAATTCAAACTTTGCAACATCATCAGGATAAATAAATAATTAAATTAATTTTATCCTAATAAAATGCTATAGTTAAAATTCCTAATTAAATGGGAATTTGATTTTATTTTAATAAACTTCTTTAATTAAATATTTGAAAATTCAAATATTAATTTAAAGTAGTTAAATCAAAAATAATTATTAAGATAAATGTTGTCTAAATTGAGACAACACTTGCTTAATTAAGATAAACTTTTGTCTTAAAATTTTATTGCCTAATTAAAACAACACTTGTTTAATTTAGGCAACTAATTTAAAATTATTTTTATCTCTTTAGTGACAAAAATGTTTTTAACATTTTCAAGCATGTTTAGGACAATATTTATCCTAAAATAATTCTTTGTCTAAATTCAGACAACTCTTATTTTAATAAAAACATTAGTTGAAATGCTATCAATTAAATTCATCTTGAATTTATTCTAACTTAATTTTGATTGAATTCTCCAAAGCTAGGTGGGGAATTTGTTTGGACATTGGACAACAAATTTGGGATTATTTTAATCTCATTAAGATAATCATATTTTATTAATCATGAAGTCATTTCAACAAAGACACACGATTGCACTCCTGATATCAAACATCACAATGGTCATGGACATGAGTCCGTAATCCATGAGGATTTCGTTTCTGCTACTAACGAATGCAATGTGTGTGGTTTCAAGTTTAAAGTAACGATATTAACTTGAACCTAATTTCTCACTTGATTCCAATTCATTTAATAGTGTCATTACTTGAAGTCTACTACTTAATGATTTGAAATTCATCATTCCCTTAGAAAAGAACCTCATTCTTTCTATGGAGGTAATCAGAACACTATAGTCTTTATTGAGTAGAGTGATTGATTTTATTCATTAACTATGAATAGTATTTTAGATTCATCCAAAAGATACATATCTCCCTATTTTCATAACTCTTACACAAATGTATCTTAGTTTATTAAAATCTAGGAACCTTAATAGTTAGAAAATAAAGCTCACATAAATGAATTCCTTATTTATTAATATTAAAATGTATTTATATAAATTAGGGAATATAGCTTGTTTTCCAAGGCAACCTATTCCCAACAATCTCCTACTTGCCCTAAAGTAAGTATGACATATCCATAATCCCTAATCCCTAATCCCTAATCCCTAATCCTTCAAAGTGACACTCGAAGCTCTTTTATGAAAGAGTCTTTGTTAGTGGATCAACTAGATTACTTTTAGTTGCAATCTTAGTGACGACCACTTCCCCACATTGTATTGTCTCTCGTATGAGATGATACTTTCTCTTAATGTGTTTAGATGCCCTATAATTCCATGGTTCTGTTGAGTTTACCATAAGTCCACTATTATCACAATAGAGTGTTATGGCCTTATGCGCATATAGAACCACCTCAAGGTCCTTAAAAAACTTACACAACCAAACAGCTTCCTTTGCAGTTTCACAAGTTGCAACATATTTCACTTCCACGGTGGAGTCAGCAATGCAAGATTGCTTTACGCTCCTCCAAACAACGGCAACACCACCTAAAGTGAAAACAGAGTCTGATGTTGATTTTCTAAAATCAATATCGGACTGGAAATATGAGTCAGTGTATTAAATCAAAATTAAGTCACTACCAAAATACACTAGCATATAGTTCTTCATCCTACGAAGATACTTAAATATACACTTGACTATAGTCTAATGTTTGACTGAAACCTACTAATCAAACCAACTACATAGCATATGTTTGGTATAGTACAAAGCATAGCATATATGAGACTTCCCACTGTGGGTGCATAGAGAATTCATCTCATTTGTTTAACTTCTTGAGGAGTCATGAGTGATTGCTCCTTAGAAAATTTGATTCCATGCCTGAAGTGTGTGAAACCTCTTTTAGAATCTTACATGCCAAACTTTGTTAACAGTTTGTCAATGTAGGTCACTTGGGACAAAAATATTTGCTTGTTCTTACAATCTCTTATCATTTGGATCCCAATCATATAACTAGCCTCCCTTGATTCCTTCATCTGAAGCTGCTAATTTAGCCATTCTTTTACCATAGATAACATTCCTACATCATTCCCAACGAGTAGAATGTTATCTACATAGAATATCAGGAAGACAACCTTACTCTCTTATATCCTTTTATAGACACAGGGTTTGTCTGCATTTTGTTAGAATCTATAAAACTTGATTACAGTGCCAAACTTATATTCCAAGAACAAGATGTTTGCTTAAGTCCATAGATAGACCTATGCAATTCATAGACTTTGTACTCTTGGCCCTTTTCAATGAAACCATCTAGTTAAGCCATTTAGATATGCTCTTCAAAATCCTAATTCAAGAATGCGGTCTTGACATCCATCCGCCATATCTCACGGTCAAGATTTGCAGCTTTGAATGGTAGGATCCTGATGGATTTAAGCATAGCAATTAGCAAGAAGGTTTCTTCACAGTCAATACCTTCTCTCTAGGTATAACCCTTGGCTACTAGCCTAGCCTTCAAGGTATTCACTTTCCCATCAACTCCTCTCTTTCTCTTATATATCCATTTGCACCCAATGGGTTTTATTCCTACAGGTGTATCTATAAGAGTCCAGACCTTATAGGAATACATAGATTGCAACTCGAATTTCATTGTCTTTTGCCAATAAACAACATCTACATCATTAATGACTTCCTCATATGTAATGGAATTTGATTCAATCCATCTGAAAGAGCCACCATGTACTCTCCGAGACCCATGTATCTTTCAAGTTCTCTAACAACTTTGCCACTATGACAAGGGGCCACTAGTTCGTATTCAACTATTGAATCTATACAAGTTATGACTTCATCAGGATCATCTTTAGATTCTGTCCAATCACTTTATTCTTTAAGAACAGTCTTGCTGCGAGGTTTGTGATTTCTCACAAAATCCTCTTACAAGAATGTTGCATTTACACTAACAAATATCTTCTTATCTTGGGTACTACAGAAGTAGTATCCCATTGTAGGATATCCTACAAATAAACACACCTTCAACATTAGTTCCATCTTTGTGGACTCAAGCTTATACACATGTGCCAGACAACCCCAAGTTCGCAAGTGACATAAAAATTGTTTACATCCTGTCTACAGCTCCCTTGGTATCTTAAGCACTACCTTTGACGGAGCAAAGTTTAGTAGGTATGCTACTATTTGTATACAATATCCCCATAATGATTATGGCAATGCAACATAGGACATCATTGACCTCACCATTTCTAAAAGAGTCTTATTCCTCCTTTCAACAACCCTGTTTTGTTGAAGAGTTTTGGGTACCAATAAATTAAAAATGATTCTATTTTCAATCAAAAATTTCTAAAACTCTCTAGATAAATACTCTCCACCACGATCTGATCAAAGTTGTTTCAATGGCTTGCCTAATTGCTTTTCAACTTTAGCTTTGAATTCCTTGAACTTTTCAAAGGAATCACTCTTGTTGTGCATTATATACATAACACCATATCATGAGTAGTCATCAATGAAGGTTATGAAATAAACACAACCTCCTTTAGCTTGAATATTCATTGGTCCACACACATCTCTGTGCACTAAGTCTAGAACATCCTACATCTTATTACCATTTGCTTCAAAGGATGATTTAGTTATCTTACCCTCAATACAGGATTCATAGCCTGGTAAAGAACACTCTATCATGTATGGTAGAGTACCATCCCTTACTAGTATGCTTAGCCTATTTAGATTAATATAACCTAATCACAGATGCCATAAATAACTTTTATCTATGGTAGATTCCATGATTCTTTTAGACTTAAGTAAATTTGTTTCTGCAATGCTTACAGTTTAATTAATTGGTTCTAGATAATATAAATTATTCCTAGTAATTCTAGAATAAATTAAAATTATATTAATAGAAATGGTAATCTCATTACTAAAAGAAATAAAATATCCAAAATTTATTAAACAAAAATCAAAAATCAAATTTCTGCAAAGTCCAAGAATAAAATAAACATTATATAAAACTAATTGCTTGTTATTCAAAAAATAAAAGGTAAGGGCTCCCACTACTTAAGTTGAGACTAGTGTGCCATTTGCCATCCTCTTCTGGAACTGACTATCAGTCACCTTTCTCTTTGTCTAGAACCTCTGCAAAGAATTATAAACATTGTTATTGGCTCTAGAATCTACTATCTAGGTATTATTAGAATCATCCACTAAAAGGCTTCTAACATCTTTAGAGAACCTATACCTTGTTTATTTTTTACAGAATTTAGGTAGGTCTTGTAATTTCTCTTCCAATGTCCTTGAGCACCATAGTGGAAACATTTTCCCTTGGTGTTATTCTTTTGAGCCTTCTTTTTCATGGTCTTCTTCTTCGGCCTAGCCAATTTCTTGGCATTTTTATTTTTATTACCCAACCCATTTGCCTTCTTGGGCTCCATGGCCACCACATTTTCCCTTGTGTTCTTCTTGATTTCAAGAACCTCCTCCATAGCTTACAGGTCATTCATTCACCCACTAAGGGTATAGTCTATGTTACGCAGTTCATAATCTAACTTGAATTGCGAGAACCGAGAGTTTAGACTGTGATTGATCATTGACACTTGATTGTTCAGATCAATCTCAGCCCCATGTAGCTCAACCTCATTAAGGCAGGAGATTATCTGGAGCTTGTAATCTTCACTGACTCCCCTGGTTTCTACTTAAGGTCCTTGAAAGCATTGATAGCTTTTATCTTAGTAGATCTAGTCTTTGTACCAAACACTCATGTAGATGGTACATTATGTCAGCGGCATGTTCCATGCCATCATGCTGCTACTGTAACACACTGGTTATTGAGGCCAGTATGTAGCACTTAGCCAGAGCATTGGCATCATGCCAACTAGTATGATACTTGGTTTCATTTGGCAACGAGTTAGGAGTTAGATCAAGGGGTGCTTGCTTAGAAATGACCTCTGTGATCTTGTCATAATTCAAAATGATGTTGAGATTTTTCTTCCACTCCACATAATTCTCACCATTTAGGGTGCATTTATTAAGCAAAATAGACAGTGAGTTCATGATTAAGCGATTATCTATAAAATACATTTAATATTAGTAAGCTTACTAGATATAGAATGGACTTTTAAACATTTGCATATATGTATGAGTATATTAATTCTTGTTTAATGGTCATTCACCTTTTGCAATAAGCAACTGACTATGGGTCATGAATACTTATTACAAGGTAAATTAGAACCCTCCCACTTAACTTTGCTACCTGGTATCTTCATACTTAGCATAGTTGATGAGCACCTTTATTTGACCCATTAATCTATCAATAGAGCTACTATAGGCAGTATATTGAGATGTTAATGCTGAGTGTGTTAAGTAACTATTTCATTATACTTAGATACATCACTAAGTATGGTTTTATGGGAAGTCATACCTAATGTTCTACCAAGGTAGAGGAAAATATTTAGTACTTTACAGTGCTACAGGACAATATTAAATGGAAACTTTTACTGAAAAAAAAGTCATTATGTGGGCCCCACTTCCCGTTAATAGCCCCACTCATTTTTCCCTTAAGGTAGACTTATCACTTAGGAAATCCATTCCAGCCAAGATTTGAGTATATGCACGCCTATAGGGAGTGACATAAACTCCATGACAATGAACTAATGGTTGCAGGCTATGGATTCTAGGATTACTATCACCCTCCCTTACTCAATATTTTAATTAATTATTTAATTAATTACTCTAAGTTGATTTACCAAGTTTTCTAACATGCATCTTTTTAGAAAACCGAAATCACTTGTGAACTTGGTTTCCTTTCTAAACTTTTTAGGTAGGATTTACATTAGTAACTTTTACTAATTATTTAGGAATATTATTCATTTAATTCCTTATGCATTTCTTAATTATTTTTGCAGTAACTCTTATTTTGAAAATAAACTTAGGTAATTTATTTGACTAATTAGTTACTAGGTGAATAAATTAATTCTAACTAAACTCTTTAGTTAGAAATGAATTACCTTTAACTAATTTATCAATTATGGACCTAATTAATTTCTAACTAATTTATTCAATTGAAAAATTAAGTCCTAATTAGCAAATTTCATCTTTCTTATGTTTTATCATTTTAAAACTCTTTTAAAATATGAAACATAATGTATGCATGAGCATGTGAGGATGATTGACACCTACTAGTCTACATTACATGTTATAACTTATAATATCACATATTATAAAATTAAATATTATACCAAGACCATATTAATGCCCATCCTAGAAGAGAAAAGAAAATCCTAACTATTACATTTATTTTCTTCATTCCTTACGATTGCTCCAACTCTTGGACATTTTAGGATGTCTCCACCACCTTACCATGCATTGGTGGCGTCTTGCCATTTACAACATAATTTTGTAATTTACAAATTAACAAAAATAAACCAAGAAGGAAATATGACCATATGGAGTCACCCTTCTAGTTACATCCCAAAAAATACAAGGAAATTTCTCTAAGGCCTTAATATGGCCAGAAATTTATTTAAAAAAAAAACATATCAAATATATCATACATACAATTATACATTGTAAATGATTTCTAGGTGCCAACCATGCATCATACGCACATAGCCATGAACCAATGCTCTGATACTAATTGTTGGATCTAGTTGTTTATCCTAAGCATTTACTGTACAAGCATGGTTTTAAAATTTTTAAAAACATTCAAGCTTGCAAACAACTAGAAACAAGACACATAGGTAAATAACTCACGGTTAGAAATAGAAGTAAAATAGAAAAGAATTTTACATACCTCTTTTAGTCACTTTAATCTTGTAATATACTTCTTAATCAAGTGTACTGACCACCTCTTCTTTGGGAAACACTCATCCACAGAACATACAGTGTATAGGTTTAGTGATTGAAACAAAATAAAAGATGAAAGAACAATAATTGATAGCTTTCAAAATTAAATTAAAAGCCTTCCTCTTTGTTCCTCTTAGTGTGGTAGGTGGAATTGTACTTTGAAATCACTCAAATTGTTTTTCCAAACTCCCAACACTCTTTGCCTTAAGGGAATTTGCTCTCTCAAAGTTTTCTTCTCTTTTTCTCAAGTGGGTGGCTAGTTCACTCTTCTTCTCTCAAATATTCACTTGTACGGCCACAAGAGGGAGAGGTTGCATATATATAGTATGCTAACCCTTGGTCACATGAAAGCATTTGAGTATAATTCAAAAAAATCAATCCCTAACCATTAGGGATTCATACGCTTTCTAATGGGGAATATTAGATAATCAAATTATCTAATGATTTATTAATTAATAAACGTATTATTAATTTGATAATAACATTTTATTTAACAATTAAATAAAACATGTGTAACTTTCTAATTGGTTATGCCTACTAATTCTCCTGCTTTTATTCTTCACCACAGTAACACCTGACATTTTGGGGACCTCTTAAGTACGACTAACCCATTTACTATCGGTTATTGGGCATATGATATTCGCATCTAGTAGCTTTATCACCTCATATTTAACTACTTTCATAATGGGGTTTAGTCTATGTCAGGGGTCTCTTCGAGGATTGGCTCCCTCTTCTAAATGGATTCTATGTGAATATATCAAAGCACTAATACCCTTAAGATTAGCTATGGTTCAACCTAAATTTAATTTATGTTCATTTAGGATCTTAAGGACCATCTCACCCTTAATATCACTTAATTCGAAAGAGATAATGGCTGGAAAGGCATCATCTGGTCTAAAAAGGCATGCTTAAGACCTTTTGGTAGTGACTTGAGCTCAAGCTTAGGTATTGTCATAATGGACGGTTGTTACTTCTTACTTTAGCTGGTAGCTCCTCAAATCTTAGTTCCCATGGTCATCTGCTATAATCCTGCAATTTAACAAAAGTATTACAAATATTAGTAGCTTCTTCAGAATTTAAAGTAAATAAGGATTCAAAGTTATTGAGAAAGAGATCAAGGTGATTACATCTATCATGTAGGTCCATTGGCATTTAGTCTCTTCCTTTGGTTATTTACCAACATGAAAAATATTCACCTCAAATGTGATATTCCCAAAATAAAGCTTCATTAATCCCTTTCTGTAACTTATTATAGCATCAGCTATAGCAAAAAAAGGTCTGCACAAAATTAAAGGAATGTTATAATTAACACAAATAATAAATTGAGTATTTAGAATTTAAAAACCCATAAAGTAGTAAAATTTATCAATTTGGATTAAAACGTTGTCAACTATCCCTCTTGGTTTCCTAATCGAACAATCAGCTAATTGAAGCACAACAGAGGTAGGCATAATCTTACCTAAACCAAGCATCAAATATATTTAATAAGGCATTAGGTTTACACTAACTCCTAAGTCAAGTAGGGCTTGCGCAAACTCATGGATGCCTATGGTGCATGAAATAGTAGGGCTGCCTGGATCCTTATATTTTTGTGGAAGCCTCTTTTCAATTATAGCACTTAATTGCTCAGCCATAAATGTTGTTTTTCTACTTGGTGTTTTCCTTTAATAGTGTTCAAATATTTCAAAACCTATGCATAGGCAGGGATTTGAGTTATGGCCTGCAAAAGTGAAAGATTAATCTTCATCTGCCTAGGGTTTTCTAAAATTTTGACATTATGACAAGTAGCTTTTGAAGTGGACTTGAGGGCTTGGGGAAAGGTACCCTAACTAGAGTTACTACCACTTCACTATTTTTTGGAGCTTCAATCTCCTCATTAACCACTTTTTCTTTAGTCTTCTTAGGCTTAGGGGTTAACTCTAAAACTTTGCCTAAGCATGTGGTTATGACATTAATTTCCTTGAGGTCTTACCTAGTTTGAGCCATATGTTGCCCATTGGGATTAGGTTAAGCTTGGGATGGAATTTCCCATGACCATTGATGGTTAAGGCACTAATTAGCTTAGACATTTGACTCATAATTTCTTTATTTTCATCTAATGTTTAGGTGATCAAAGCCTCAAATTTCTTGTTGGTATTATCTTGGGCCTCTATGAATGTGTTCAACGTATGTTCTAGATGGTTCCTAGAGGGTTGAGATTTGGAGTAAGGTCTACAGCCTTGGGTTTGTGATACATGCACCTGTTGATCAGGCTTCTACCCAAAGTTAGGGTGATTTCACCACCTCGTATTGAAAAGCATTGCATTGCTCCTCATACACCCCCTCATTTCAATATATTTGGGGCATTGCTGGCTTAGATGATCTATCCCCCCACAGGCAAAACATAGGTCATAGGATTGTGCCTGAGTAGCCATGTACTTTTCTAGGGTCCTTAGTTTTAAATGCTTCTAACTCCTAGTAAGCATTTCTATCTTGGCTTTTAGATTGTCTTCTTCCCTAAGATGGTAAATACCACCACTAGCAGGGTTTAATATATGCCTTGACCTATCCTTGATATTAGTAGCATTAGGTATACTCTAAGTATGAGCCTTTTCAGTAAGCTCATTTAGATATTCTATGGATTCATCTAGGTCATTCTGTAAAATTCACCGTTACACATCATCTCTATGAATTTGCATTCTCTAGGTGTAAGCTCATCATAGAAATAGCTAACTAGACGTCAACTCTTATACCTATGGTGAGAACACATGTTCAATAGCTCTTTAAATCTTTCCCAAGTTTGATATAATATCTCACTACTCTTTTTTGTGAAAAGAGGGAGATTTGTCTTTTCAACTTACTAGTCTTATGCAGGGGAAAATATTTATTATATAATGCTTCAGTCATCTCTGTCCAGGTTCCTATTGAACATGGTCTCAAAGAGTATAGCCAACTTTTGGCCTTATCTTTCAGGGAAAAATGGAAGAACTTAAGTCTCATTACCTCAGTTGTGGCATTCTAACTATGAAAGGTTGCAACTGCATCCTCAAATTCCCTAATGTGCAAGTGGGGTTCTCAATCTCTAACCCATGAAAAGTAGGAAGTAACTGAATCATCCCTGGTTTATAATTAACCTTGTAAGAGTTTGCTGGGAACAAGATGCATAACATTGTCGCTGTGCATGTAGGATAGAGATAATCCTGAGGGGATCCAGGGGTTGATTTATATGCTCACCCATTTCTTCGGGATTAAATGAAGGGTCAAATAGGGCATTGAAGGAACTTAACTCAACTCTATGTCTAGCCTAGTGGCAAATCTACCTAAGGTGTCCCTATATCTATGCATGCTAGGAAAGGAAATTTAAATAAAGAATAAAGAATAAAAGAATATGAATATGAAAATAAAACAAACACAACTATCCAACAATGAAAAAAAGGAACGAAGTTACCACCTTTTTGGATTATTGAATGAAGTGAGCCATGTATTGCTTCTTACGCCATGCTCTCCAGCAATGGTGCCAAAATTTGATTATGCCCAAAACACTAGCAGTTATCGCAGTATAGAATGTGGTGTCAATCCATAGGGAAAAGGAAGAAACACTACAAGAATATCACTTAATAAGAAATAACAATGAATAATTGATAAGGGAACAAGAAAGTAATAAGAGTATCTCAAACATGCAACTAATTGGAATTGGAATATGGGTAAAGAAATAGCAAAGCTTTCGGCTTCCATTGATTGGATTCAACACTTTTGTTCATGTTTTAACTTAAACATTACTCAATTAGGAATTATAACACTAAATCCATAATTGGAAGATATAACAATGAAAAGCCCTAAATCTCTCAAAATCAAGTTTAGGGTTAAATCTTTCCTTTTTCAAACCATGAATTCCATCTCTAAAAACCAAATCTATCGCTAACACTATCTTGTAACTATATGTAGCAAAAGATTATGTTCATAGCATGAAAAACTTCTCTTTTAAGTCATCATTGAAATCCATAATCGTATAACTCAACATCATAGCAAACTATCATTCAATGTCTCAACGTAAACCAAACCACCAAATAGAGGATTCAATAAAAGAATTGTAAACAATGAAACTCAAAGGATGAACTGAATCAACTTCTACCTTAGCTTTACTTAAAAGCCAGCCATGTTTGTTGACAAACCCAACACTCCATGGATGGCCATTCTCATCTTCAAAGATTAGGATAAGAGATCTTTAAGCCTCTCCAGCAAAAATCGCTTCTCCACCGTTCTCCTCAATCTCTAGAGCAAAAAAACCTTATTTTCCTCAATCCAAAAGTTTATGTTCACAACGTGAAGGCTGGAAAAGGCACAGTCATGATCATGAGGCAACAAAAGGAATATTATAGAGATAAAAATACAGTCGCCACTAATTAATTATAAGGATAATTGGGATCCTTAAAAAAAACCAAAAATCGGCCCTTGAAATTAGAGGATTGGCTCGGGAGTCTAATTATGCATAGGGAAGGTGTTAGGCACCCTACAACGTCCATCCCTTAGGATGGTTACCCTAAATTGTTCGTGCTTTAATTAATTTAATTTTAATTATCCCTTTTATTGTTAATATGACGAAAATATAAAAGACAAAATAACCAAACTTGCCTTACTAGGTAAGTACATATGCACCTCAAATGGAATCAAGGTCCACGTAGTTTGAGATAATCTTGATGAAAAATTACTTAGGGAGGATGTATAATCTCTCTCCTAGGACATATAGTAGACAATGCAAAGGCTATGAATCCTCACCCAAAGTAAAAGGAAATGACAATGCAAAGACTATTAATTCTCACCCACAGTCAAAAGACCACAGGACAATGTGGAGGTGCTAGACCCTCAACCAATGTTCTAGATGAATAAACAATGTGAAGGCACTAAGTCCTCACCCAAAGTCCTAGAGAAATAGACAATGTGGAGGCATTAAGTCCTCACCCAAAGTCCTAAAAAAATGACAATATGGAGGCAATAAATCCTCACCCAATGTTCTAGAGGAATAGACAATGTGGAGGCACTAAGTCCTCACCCAAAGTCTTAAAAAAAGGACAATGTGGAGGTAATAAATTCCCACCCAATGTTCTAGAGGAATAGACAATGTGGGGGACTAAGTTCTCACCCAAAGTCCTAGAAAAAGACAATTTGGAGGCAATAAATCCCTACCCAAAATCTAAGAAGGAATGGAGTGATCCTTGGAATCACGTTCAGTTAAGCACATTTGAACTTAAAGGATAATATTAGAGTGATATTGAAGTGGCCCCCATGAAGTTCTAGATTAAATCCCAAGAAACATTTTAATTCCATGTTCTTTTGAAAATTTATCCCAAACCAATATTGCTCAAAAGGGAAATTTTTGCCCGATGGGCCCTTGTAGCCCAAAACATTTTAATTCAATGGGTTTTTAAAACCCTCATTTTTTAATGATATTACCCTAAACAAATTTTATTTTAATGGGCCCTTGTGGTCTAAAACTAACTTAAATTTAATAGGCCTTTGAAGCCCACTTTCAAGTTAGATCCAAAATTTCTTGGTCTAGTGGGCCCTTGAAACCCACAAAAAAAAATTCAAATAAAAGGAAATTTAAAGTGTCTCCATAAAATAAATTTCATTTATTTTCAAAAGAAAAACCCCTTTTTAGAATTAATTTTATTTAAACTATTTTCCTAAACCAAAATCAAGGTGCATTGGACACCTTCCATGATAAGAAAAACAACAACAAAATAAAATAAATAAATAAATAAATAATAAAATATGATAAAAATAAAATAAGATAGCAAAATAGAGAACCATGATAAATGATGAAGTAAAATAAATAAAAAAAGGAAAAGGCTTATGCCTTACAAATGAAATTCAAAAACAAAAAAAAAATCATAAAATACATAACCAGAGAACATAAGGAAATAAATGAAAACAAATTAAAAATCAAGTAAAATAGAATAACATACAATCCTAAGAATGAGCAATCAAAATATATGAATCAAAGGTCACTAACTTGTATGGAATATAAGATG
The DNA here is from genome assembly GCA_034509205.1 of Ceratonia siliqua. NCBI lineage: Eukaryota > Viridiplantae > Streptophyta > Magnoliopsida > Fabales > Fabaceae > Ceratonia > Ceratonia siliqua. The sequence goes on along the minus strand of JASKGM010031649.1, from coordinate 34,912 downwards.
GACTCAGGAGCTTAGGTATATTCCGTGTCTTATACTAATCGATCCAAAGCATAATTAGAAACTTAGGGTGAAACTCACTGACTATCAATATAATTTCCCCTTGTAGAGAATTATAGTCTAGTTTCACTAAACATTCTAACCAGGTGGCAAAGAGACAAAACAAAAAATAGTAAAATAAAATAAAAATAATAAAAATACCACATGGCAGCAATCCTAAGAGTATCTAATGCTATCCCCAAATTGACATAGTTTCAGTATTTACAAGATAACAAAATCATGCTGCTTTATCAAGAAAATTTGTTCAAAATATCAAGGAAGCCATAACAAAAAACTGATAAAACATACATGAAACCATCATTGAGTTATCTGAAAACAACCCAAGATGTTGAATGAATAGGAAAACAGGGGTGATTTATACCAGAAACCCAACAAACCGAGAGTAAACATACATTCTCACTGACAGAGATCACTTCAAAATGAAAACAGGGTCAAAACCATTTCTTTTTCAAAGGAATAATCATTAGAGAAACAAACAATCTAGAATATGCGTTAACCTCAAAGGTACATTGCTTAAAAATTCATACTCCTATTTCTTAATCATTCCAAAATACGTATAGCAAAAACATCAGATAAAGAAGTGAATAAAAATGCTAAACTACATTTACCAACCCAAAAAGAGAATAGTTCTAGAATTCTGAACAGCCTTGAATTAAAGTAGATCAAAGACATGGGGTATACCATCACCCATGGGTTCTTAGGCCTTTAACCAAGATAATCAAACCTAAGTAACCCACAAATCATCCTAGTCATACACACTTACACATAGCAACGAGTATAATCAGCAAAGAAAAGGGAATAGGGCTTACCTCCTTGATGTACTACAGGAAGCAATCTCCTTTTCTTCACTTCAAATTCCAGCAAACAAAGAGGAAGTGGTGGATTCCTAATTCTTTTAGAATTCTGAAGAAAAAAAAACTCCTCTTTGGAGCCTTATAGAAATCCCTGTTTTATATTTTTGCAGCTTTAATTCCCAAGATTTGCTAAAGAAAGAATGCCTCTCCTCTTCATAATTTCCCCTAATGTTCCTTTTATAGCTGAATAAGCCCCCCAAAATCTGGTGTGAGCTAGCACGGGTGCAGGGGCATTGCTGATCATGAAGATGGTGCGAATTTGTGTGTGGCGAGGAGCCTAGTGCTTGCTAGTGCAAGGTGTAGGGGCGTGTATGGCGGTGCAAATCATAGGAAGTGGAGCAGGTTGATGTGAAACAGGTTGTTGCAGAGGTGAATGGAGCGTGAAATTACATAAGGAAGGGAGTGCTGGTGCAAAGGACGTGTCTCTGTGATGCGTGTGCTGCAAATGGCATGTCTTAGTGATGCAGATTGGAGCATATAAGTCATGCAAAGGAAGTGGAACAGAGGTAATAGGTGTGCAAGGAGATTAAGGACTCATGAGCAGGGGAAAGCCAAGGGTGTGTGAGCTGGCTATGAAGCATGAATTGCTGCTATGAATGGGTATCTTGATGATGCAAGATGGCGCGTCTGGTGATGGGGTATGGAGCAGAAATAAACAAGAAAAAGAGGGGGGGCTAGGGAGAGAAAATGGTGATGGTGGCTGTGGATTGAGAGAGAGTGACCGGAAATAGGGAATGGGATAGGTTAAAGCAGGTGAAAACAAGTTGGACCGGGTCACAGAATGGGATTGGGCCAAGAGCATAGGTTACAAGGGAAATGTTGGGCTGAATAAGTGCTATGTAGGAAGGCCCTCTTTTTTCATTTTTGAATAATTATTATCATTATTATTTTTTTGTGATTTTTGAACTAAGAAAATAAAATAAAATATCTTTTCAATCCTAATTTTAATTTTTTTTATCTTTTTCAATTTGTTATTATTTTCCATTTCATATTTGTTTTAGCTTTATTGGGCAAAATACAGTATTGACAATTGCCCTTCTTTACTTGTTTCTTAATGGGGAAAATAAAAACCCACTGATTTTCAAGTTTACCTATAAGGAATAAGTAAAGATAAAAAAACATATATTTTGCCCCAAAGTGAACTTAGTGGCCAAAGTAAGATTTTAAATTTTACAAGAGATAAAATCACATAAAGCCAGAAATAAAATTTTGAAAATCAGCAAAGTTAAACACCACATTGAGCTTAAATTTTCAAAATCAGTAAAGAATACTTCGCGAATCAGCCCGGGAATCACTACCTGGAATCGAAAAAAATTGAGACCCTGACATGGGAATTGCTGCATGCTAGAAAGAAAATTTTGAAAATCAGCTAGGGTAAACAGCGAATTAAGCTAGAATTTTCAAAATCTATGAAGAACACTTCGTGAATTGGCCAGGGAGTCACCGCCTAGAACCGAACAAAGTTGAGAGTGAAAACTGGCTATGGCATGAAAGACTTGGCCATGCCAACATGCATTTGATTTCTAAACTAGCAAGAAAATACCTAGTTATGGGCTTACCAAAGATAAAATTTGAGAAAAATCATATTTGTGAAGCTTGTCAAAAAGGAAAAGAAACTGAATCCTCTTTAAAAACTAAAACCATGTTTCCACTTCCAAACCTTTAGATCTTTTGCATATGGATTTATTTGGTCCCACAAGAACACAAAGCATAAGTGGAAAAAGATATGGTCTAGTCATTGTTGATAATTACTTAAGATTTAATTGGGTTTTCTTTCTTGCTTATAAAGATGAAAGTTTCAAAATCTTTGAAAAGTTTTGCAAGAAAATTCAAAATGAAAAAGTATATCATATTAAAAGTATTAGAAGTGATCATGGAAGAGAATTTGAAAACAAATCTTTTGAAAAATTTTGTGAAAATCTTGGAATTGATCACAATTTTTCTATCACAAGAACTCCATCACAAAATGGAGTTGCGGAAAATTAAAAAAAAAAAAAAGAACCCTTCTTGATATGACAAGAACAATACTTTGTGATAATGAGCTTCTTCAAAAATTTTAGACTAAAATTATGAACTGTTATATCTTAAACAAATGTTTGAAAAGACCCATATTAAAGAAAACCCCTTAAACGTTATGGAAAGGAAGAAAACCAAATATTAGCTATTTTCATACTTTTGGCTGTAAATGTTTCATTCTCAATAGTGACAAAGATAATCTAGGAAAGTTTGATGCTAGAACTAATGATGGAATATTCCTTCAATACTCCACATCAAACAACGTTTATAGAGTCTATAACAAAAGAACTTTAACTATTCATGTTATTTTTGATCAAATTGACTTATATTCTCTAAGTAAGCCAAAGATATCTATCTCTAATGAAGAAGAAAATAATGAAGGAATCTCCTTCAAAATGGACAATCTAAATTTGAATGATGAACCTGAATCTCAAGAAAGACCTTCTCAAGGTACTAATGATAGGGTACAGCAAGAAGAGAACACTCAAAACACTGAGAATCAAAATGAAACAAGGCAAGCAGAAACTTCGGCCAGAGTTCCTAGAGAATGGACAAAGACTTGAACCAAAACCTTGAACCACATGGCTTTCATGTCACAAATAAAGTCTAAGAACATTGATGAAGCATTATAGGATGAATCCTGGATATTAGCCATGCAAGAAGAACTTAATTAGTTTGAGAGGAACAAAGTTTGGACTCTAGTACCTGTTCACAAACATCAATCAATTATTGGCACAAGTGGGTATTTAGGAATAAACTTGATGAAGAAGGTAATGTGGTAAGAAACAAAGCTAGAGTGGTTGCTCAAGGATATAACCAGCAAGAAGGTATAGACCATTGTGAAACTTTTGCACCTATAGCTATATTAAACTCTATTAGAATGTTACTTTAATTTGCATGTTTTAAAGGGTTTAAAATTTTCTAAATGGATGTTAAAAGTGCTTTGTTAAATTTTTCTTAAATGAGGAAGTATATGTAAAGCAACCATCTGGTTTTGAGCAAGCAGAATTCCCTAATCATGTTAATTGACAAAATCTCTTTATGAATTAAAACAAGTTCTTAGATCTTGGTATGAAAGGTTAAGCAATTTTCTAATAAATCATGATTTTATTAGAGGAACAATTGATACAACCTTGTTCAATAATTCTACAAAGTATGATATATTGATTGTTCAACCATTGCGAAATGACATTCTTTCTTGGACTTCAAATAAAGCAATCTCAAGAAGGAATCTTCATCAATCAATCAAAATATATTAAGGAGTTACTAAAGAAATATGGCATGGACAAAGTAAAAATTACCAAGACTCCTATGGGATGCTCAACTAAGCTTGAAAAGGATGAACAAGGTAAACATATTGATCAAAATATTTACAGAGGTATGATTGGCTCCTTACTTTAGTTAATTGCTAGTAAACCTGACATTGCATTTAGTGTGTGCTTATGGGCTAGATTTCAAGTTAATCCTAAAGAATCACATATATCTATTGTTAAAAGAATATTCAAGCACTTATTAGGAACATAGAACTTAGGATTATGGTATCCTAGAAGTAACTTCTTTGAACTTGTTAGTGACTCAGATGCTGACTTTAGGGAAAGTAGAATAGATAGAAAAGCACTAGTGGAACTTGCCAGCTCTTAAGAAATTGTTTAATTCCTTGGCATAGTAAGAAACTGTAAACACCTAATTTTGTCCAGGCGTTTCTTAAAATTAACAATAAAAAAAATTTAAAAAAATTTTTTAAAAAAAAGGGAGAAGACAAAAAGACAAAAATATGTATGGAAATAATTAAAAATAAATAATAAAAGTAATAAATAAACAAGAGGGAAATATTATTAAAAAAATTAGTTAAAAGATAAATTAAAAAAAGGAAAAAAGGAAATTAAAAAAAAGGTCCAAGAGGCCATTTTTGGCACATCCAATTAGCCATTGAAAAAAGGGGAAACAGACCAAGCCCATAATTTCAGCCCATAGTAGCAATCAGCCCAATTTTCAAAAAAAATAACAAAGACTCAGGCCCAACCCACACAACCGGAACCCAACTAGCCTACCCGGTCTAATAAACACCTAACCCGACCGGACCATACCCATGACCCAGATTGCCAAATCCCCAAATCACCTCACCCCCGGTTTCCATTTTCCCTTGTTATCCCGCAGCTCCTCTCATCTCTGCTCCAATTCCTTGGTGCCCCCCATTTCTACAATTTGGCACCTTTGAAACGTGCTTTCCTTTTCCTCCCCATATAATTTCCTCAATCGCAGTCACACACACCTGAAAACCACCATGATTTTGTCCAAAACGTGCCCTGATTTCGCCCCAAATCTCACCAATCTCATCCTTCGTCATCTGAACGGGGAAACCTCGAATGAAATCTTTTTTTGCTTCATTTGACGCTGTTAAGGAGAAGCAGGAATTGATTCAATTGCCTGATCTTCGCCGTGGAGAAAGGAATCGAGTAGGGAGAGACAGTCCTCACTGGCTATAAAAGAAGCTTCAGAAGAACCGAGAATGACAACCAAAGGGAGAGCTGCTAAGAGTTGAAGGAACAACCAAGAGTGAACCGAGAATCAGACACCAACTGAGAGACCGAGGGAGAGCCTTTGAGTTAGAGAGAAAATTGAGAGTGGAAGAAGAGGCTTTAGTGATTTATTTGTAATTTGGGGGAAGGCAAAGAGAATATTGTGTTGATTCGAATCTGCAGAGAAGCGTGCTTCATTCAGAAAAAGGATTTTCCCCTGTTGATTGTATTCCTGGTAGATTGAATTTGTTTTTGATAAATACATATGCCACCAGTATTTTACATGTTGATTAAAATATGTATACTGTGGTAATCTGCGGAACAAATTGAATTCTATGGTTCATGGTTATGATAGTGATTTAAATTCGTTTTCTGCATGATTATAGTTTAAGAGGGGTTTGAATTTGCTGTTGTTTTCTAAGTTCCAAATGGAGAATTTCCTTGTCATTCTGATTTTAATTGTCATTTCTGCTCGGATACCCTATTAATAGTTTGGAAAATTCAATCTTTATTGTTTGTTTATCTTGAAAGTTCAAACTTAAATTCATTAGGAGAGAACTGGTTCAGTTGTTAAATTCATCTCAGTTCCCATGCTACACTCTAATGCAACATCACTCATCATGGTTGTTTAGAAGTCTTTAGTACCCCTTAATTGATTGCCCCGAGAGTGTTATCTACACAAGTTTGGTGATATGGGTATATGGGTTTGAATTGGTAATAGTTAAACCCATTGTTGCAATGGCAGGACTACGCTAATATGCATGTGAGGGGTCTGTAATTTCGAATAAGCCTTTATTGCTTTCTGATTTGCACCTTAAGGATTTACCAGTTAGATATTTTTTGCGCCTTAGGGGATTTATCAGTCAGAACTTCGCTTCCTTTCCTAATGATATTAGCTTGAGGTTTAAAATTTGAGAGCACTCATGTGGGGTTTGAACTGGTATTGTTATGAAGTGAGAAAGTTTTGAGTCCATATAAAAAAAAATGCTTTATTAAGAGTGGTATTTTAATTCATGAGTCCAAGAATGCCTGCATGGTTGAATTAATGTAATCTGGGAGGGTAATAACTAAGATTAAAGCTGGCCCAAGTCAATGGAAAATTCAGTAGTTAATAAAGGGCTTCAAGGGCCCAGTAAAGTTAATATAAGGCTTCAATGTTTTTAAAAAAATCAATTTCAAAGTATAGGTCTGAGGCCCAATGCTCCAAAAAAAAAGGGCCCAATAAATATTTTTAAAATAAAAATTGAATATCTTTACCAATTATCTTAGCCAAAACGAGCTTTGATCTAACAGTTTTGGGAAATACTCTTATAACTCTTATATTGCATAATTTATTTTCGCCCCATTATTTTTAGTAATTTTATTTTTGCCCTATTATTTTTAGTAATTATATTTTGGCCACATTACTTTTAGTAATTGTATTTCAACCCCTAATTTTCAAAAATTACATTTTGACCCCTCTATTTGGCATAAATTTCATTTTTGTCCCATTGTTTTTTTTTAATAAATCTCATTTTGGTCCCATTATTTTAAATAATTATGTTTTAACCCCAATGTTTTAATAACATCATTTTAACTCTTATACTTTAAAAAGTCTTATTTTGGACTCCAACACTTTCAGTACATTGCATCTTTGCCCCATTATTTTCATAAAATTTCATTCTTTTAAAGGTGGGTAAATTAAAACTTAGCTAAAATGACAAACTTCTCACTTTCAAAAGGATTTTTAGTAGTGGTTTACTTTCTCTAAAATCCTAATCTTCGTGACATCCAGTGGAGTTATACACTCCCCAATGTCCTAAAATCTCACAGGCTTTTAGTGGAAGTTCATCTTCTCCGAAGTCCCACTTATTTCGCTTTTTAGATTTTCAGTGGAATTTTATTTCCCCAAAGTCACAGTTTTGATGGCATTCAGTGGAGATATACTCTTCCCAATGTTCCATTTCCAATTCGTTTTCCAGGCTTTAAGTGAAATTTCATATTCCCCTAATGTCCTAACATTCTCAGGCCTAAGATCATACATCTCACCTAATCGACTTATCTAAGTATTCTGAACTACGTTGACCTTGATCCCTTTCGAGGTACGTAGGCACTTACTTGGTAAGGTAAGTCTAGTTACTTCTTTTTCCATCTTTCTCCATCATTATTAATAAAAAATGGGTAATTTAAATAAATTAAAAGTTTTAAAGCACAAACGATTTAGGGTAACCATCCTTAGGGATGGACGTTTTGGGGTGCCTACGACCTTCCTCACTCGTAATTAGACTCCCGAACCCTTCTTCTGGTTCTAAGGGCTAGTTTTTCCTTTATTTTTTAAGGATCCCAATTATCTTTCTAATTAATTGGTGGCGACTCCCATTTTCTCTGCGTTTTCTCTTACGTGCCCAAAGTCATAAAATGATGGCTTTTCACCGGCCGTCACGTTGTGACAGAAACAAAACTCACTTGATTTTTCAATAGTAGAAGCTGAGTATGGTTCTACAAGAAGCTATTATGCTCAAATTCTTTGGATGAAGCAATAATTAAAAGACTTTAGATTAAGCTTTTAGAATATTCCCATAAACTGTGATAATACTAGTGCAATTACATTGTCCAAGAATCTTATACAGCATTTTAGGACAAAACACGTAGAGATTAGACATCATTTCTTAAGAGACCATGTACAAAAGAAGGATATTCGATTGAAGTTTGTTAATACTGACAATCAACTAGCTGACATATTCACCAAACCCCTTAATGAAGAAAAACTATTGAATATTCTAAGAGAAATTGGAATGTCTAATCCTATATAAATCATATCTTGGTTACTCAAACAAAGTATGGATGCTCAAAATTACTTACTTCTGATTACTCATCTCAGTCATGACCATTCAATGTCATTTTATGAATATTTAAATTTGAAAATTGGCAACTACCATGATTGGTTTTGTCTTGGAAATTGAAACTACCACAAACTACTAATACTATACCTATCTGAGTGTTACATCATTTAAAAACTATAAGGGTATTTAAAAATTAGTTACATTGTGACTAATTAAAACCACACTCCCTTTAATTTCCACTTTCATGTTCCATTGTGCAAACCCTTTATCTTCATCGGAGACTCCATTGCTTATCCCTCTAAAATCATTGTTCCTTCTTAGTGTCACTCGTTACTGAAAACCTCGGTTCAAATGCCCTAAAAGTCTATAATCAACTAGCATTCTTCAAACTCTGCTATGGCCTCATCTTCAAAATCAAGAGAGGAAAGGAAAACTATTGAAGAATTTAGGTCTATCTAAAAAAAAAAGATGAAAGTGAGTGTTCCAAAAACCTTTAGGGACATTGCTGCACAAGATTTATAGAAAAAGGATTACATACACAGAAGATACTCAGTTCCTCAAGAAGTAAATCTTGAGTTCTTCACAAACGAAAACTTTGAGGTTTTTCAGTGAATGGATAATATATGTTGGATAAATTTCTTTAATATTCGAATTGAGATATACCCTGTAATCATTAAAGAATTTTATGCCAATATGAAGTTTGGGAAAGGTAGTTTAGAAGGGTCTTCTATTATGAAAGGTAAGAAGATAGTTGTTATTTGTACCAAGATTGCTGAAATGAAAAATCGTTCGAATACTGGAATAAGAATGTTTTCCAGTTACAGAGATGTTGAATTTAGGGATTATTCGTATGATGAGGCTGCAGAAGAAATCATTAAGACCATATGTAATATAGTTGATACCTCTACTCCTAAACTTAACCTGAGGATTCTGTTACATGTTATGAATCATTTGGTTATGCCTAAGTTTGGAAAATCTAACCAAGCCAATAAGTTTGAAACCTTTTGCATGTGGTGTATCACAAATAGGGTTAGACTAAATCTGCCTCATATTATTATTAACCATATGAAAGCCTGCTTGAATAAAGAAAATGCTTAGTTTCCCTATGGAAACATTATTACTCTGTTGGCTAAGGATGCTAGAGTTATGCTAGAAAACCTAGAAAGTGAATCAATAACTTAAAGAAGAACCTATGATCAGAGACTGCTTTTAAACATGGCAATCAAGAAAGATGAAGATGGAATTTAGATAAGGATCGATAGAGGATATTTAAGTAGCCTAAAGGAAGTTGTTAAAGAAAAATCTAGGGAGGAAATGCTTGAGGAGATACTGAAGTCAGGGAAGAAGTCCCTGTAGTTAGAGAATGAGCACTTACACCTAGAATGAGAATAAAAACCACGAGACACAAACCACCATTTGACAAAGAAGCTAGGAAGAAGGAATATTCAAGGAAAGGGAAAGATAATACAACAGAAGATATCAAATGAAGAAGAAAATGGAATTCAACAAAGTGTAAAAGAAATTAAACAAGAAGAGGAAGGGTCATATGAGAATCCTGAAGAAATAACAACAAAGAGCCTACCTAGGGGGAAGAAGAAGAAAGTAGTATCAACCTTTACAAGAAAGTCTATAAGAATCCCCTTCATTCAGAGAAAGAATATGCCCAAGGGAGAACTTGTAATGGTGGAATTGTCTAATAACAATGAAGAAAGAAAAACCTCTAAAGAGAAATCCCCTAGCATGATGATGACTAAAGAAACAGTAAGTAAATCAACTAAGTCTCCTGGAAAAGAACCAAAAAAACCAATTCTAAAAAGGAAGTGAGTTCCGTTGAAATTGAAGAGGAATTAATTAAGCCTGAATTGCTTTCCTTACCTAAGCAATCAGTGAAGAAAAGGGTGAGTGGAAATGTACTCACACCCATATGTTATAAGAAGAATGAAGAAGAAGAAGATGAAATTCCTTTGATAAGGAAGCAAAAAAGGAAATAACAATTGGTAGAATATGTGGAAATCTCGAAGTAAGAGCCTGCAATAGCTGTCACCTTTAAATTTGACCAATCATCAAAACCTCCATTGCCACAGAAAGCGAAACCCTTGGAAAGTGGAATTAAGAAACAAGAAATGCCAAAGAAAGATTCACTGTCTTTAAAATAGCAGGAAGTTATTAAGGATAACAAAGTTGTTGGAAAGAATTCAAACGTGAAGCAAGATGAAGTTAAGGAGAAGATTTAAGGGAAAATAGAAAGTGAATGAAGAATATCCTAAGCAAGTAACCATAGATATTGTCAATGTCAAAGTAGAAAGCCTTGCTCATGTAATTTTTGATCACCAGGAAGAACTAAGAAGCTTTACCTTGGAAGTTCAGTATAAAATGGTTGAGATGAAGCATCACATGTTTAAGATGTTAACCATGAATGAAAAATTCTTCATAAACTAATACTTCCCAAGCTACTTGTGAAGGGAAAGGACCCTGCATTATCCTCTCATCCTATCAATGAAGTTGATCCAAAATATGTAGCTGCCCCCAAAAAACTTCGATGAAACTCACACTAACCCTTTTGCCACTCCCTTACAATGCATCTTGAACTAGATTACCTAGGTCTCTATAAACTTTAACTTATCGTTATTACTATTATTTGTGTGGTACCATTGCTACTACTACTGTTTTTTATTACTACTGGTTATGTCCTTTTGGTTACGTGATGGACAATTGCTAAATTTATATATGCAGTATATTGGACATTTATTTTATTAATACTGTATCTATTATTATCCTCAACAATTTATTTTTGATGATGCCAAAAGGGGAGAAGTAGTAGTAAAATAAGCAACTATGTTTAAGACTATAGGTTAAATGTGTTAGTCAAAAAACTATGGATACATAAACACAAGGAAATCACATACTCAGGGGGAGCGTGAAGTATGCTTAGAAATACCACTAAGGGAAGTGCTCTTGACTCCTTATAATTTTTTACTTAGCTACTTGCATATTTTTAGTTGTCATCATAAAAAAGATGGAGATTGTTGAGAAAAATGTCTTGATCAAAATAGTTGTGATGAGCCAACTATGTTTTCAAGTTAAAAAGAAAAAGTTTGAAACACTTCTTAAAAAAGCAAGCTACATCATATATGAAATAGGCAAGTAGGGCAACAAAAAAATTAAATAATATAAATTAATATTTTCTGACAAAAACACTGTATCTAATTGGTAAATAAAATACAACTCTGAAATATGCTAGGTGCAAGAAAAATAGGGAAGTTCTGAGCCTTGTTTACAAAAGCACAAATAGCTTCTAGAAGGCTCTTTGAAAAAGTGAAACTAGGTAGTACATTTTATTTAAAAAGGTAACTTTTGAAAAGAACATTATCTACCATTTAAAGATTACTTGTTCAGCTTGCAAAACACAAAAGATAAGCCCTACAAGTAGATCAAAAGCAGTGAGCAAGTTTGAAAAACAAGAGTGCCCAAGATCAAAGAAGATGAAATCAAACGGCCAAGGGGCTATGAAGTTATAAAATCAGAGAGACAAAGAGATCGGAAGCTGGATGAAGTATAATCATGAATTCAATAGCTAGTTACCTCATTCACAAGTATGAATATTAAACTTCTAGAAGAATGGACATAGCGATTAATGAAGCCAATTACAAGAAGCTATACTTTGTGCTCAAAACTATTGAACATACATCTCCATCGAGTCTTACTAGTTAGATTATCTCAAGGGGAGCTTGAACCTACTTGTGATCATTCAAAAATCCTTTGTAAGGTTTGCTAGGTTACCTGTGAGAAAATCTAGTGTTTAAGAGGTTGCCCGAGTTGGGTCGTAAAAAGCTAAGTGCTTGAGCCTGAGTTAAAGTTTGCTAGGTTCTTGAAGGAAAAACCTAGTATTTAAGAGGTTGCTTAGTTAGGGTAGTAAAAAGCTGTGAGTGCTTGAGTCTGTGAGTGAGTTTGGTTGGGTTCGTGGGAAAAATTTAGTGGGAAAGTAGGTTGACCAGGGTATTGGTTGTAAAAGGCTGTGACAGGCTTTGTAATTTATAGCAAAATTCTCTTGTTGTGTGCTTAGGGAATAGACGTAGGATTTGACTTTTGTTGGATTTGAACTACTGTACATCTTGTTGTGATTCTCCCTTTCCCTTAACTCTTAGTTACATTTTACTTACTCACAAATTTTTAAATTAGGTTGCTCAAAGTGTTCTTATTTCCAAAAGATAAACCTTTTTGTACAACTTCTAATCATTGTTTGACAAACCTCCTTTGTGAACAAGTTTTGAAAATATACTTCAAGTAGATTGCTCTTTTGACTATTTCTAAATTTATCATTATACTGCCTAGGTCATTAAAATGGTGCAACCTATTTCTTCAGCCTAATTAGATAAGAAATCTTTTCTACTTGCTTGAAAATGTTTTTAAAACCTTAGAGCAGCCAATTCAACCACCCTTGTTGAGAGCTTTACCTTATTTTGTACTAACAAGAAGAAATAAGTGAAGGAATAACTTTCAAGCTAAATAACCAAAATTTGGATGAAGATATTGATTCTCAAGAACCCTTTGGAAGAAATGAGATTGTTAAGCAACACCTAGAGCCAACCCACAAAAATCTTGATGAAAGCCAAAATGAACACCAATTAGAACAAGGAAACAAGAACTCCAACTTACCCCTATGATTTCATTATTAGCGATCCTGCACAACGAGTTAGAACTAGAGCTTCATATAGAAGCATGAACCATATGGCTCAAATAGAGCCCAAGAACATAAAGGATGTACTTGAAGATGAATCATGGATCTTAGCTATAGAAGAAGAACCCAATCAGTTTGAAATAATAAAATCTGGAACCTAGTTCCCATGCCTATGCATTAATCAATAATTGCCACAAAATGGGTGTCCAGAAACCAACTTGATGAAGCAGGTAATGCGGTAAGAAATTAGGCAAGACTAGTTGCTCAAGGGTATAACCAGTAAGAAGGTATTGATTATAAGGAAACTTTTGATCCAGTAACTATATTCGAATATGTTAGGATGTTCCTTACTTTTGCATGCTATAAAGGTTTTAAACTGTTTCAAATGAATGTTAAAAGCGTGTTTCTAAATGGTTTCCTAAATGAAGAAGTTTATATCATGCAATCAAAAGGCTTTGAGTAAGAAGAATTTCCTAATCTTGTTTTTCAATTAATCAAAAGCTTTTTATGGTCTAAAACAAGGACCAAGAGCATGGTATGAAAGATTAAGCAATTGACACTACCTTGTTCACTAAATCAATAAAGCATGATATTTTAGTTGTTCAAATATATGTGGATGATATCTTCTTTGGTTCAATTAATGAGCTACTTTGCAAGGAATTCTCTGACTTAATGAAGAGTGAATGTGAAATGAGCATGATGGGTGAGATGACATTCTTTCTTGGACTTCAAATCAAGCAATCTCAAGAAGGAATATTCATTAATAAGTCAAAGTTTACCAAAAAGCTACTTAAGAAATATGGCATGGATAAGGCAAAGCAAGCCAAAACCCCATGAATAGTTCAACCAAATTAGAAAAAGATGAACAAGGTAAATGAACTTATCAAAAGGTCTATCAAGGTATAATTGTCTCTCTTCTCTATTTAACTACAAGCACATCTGATATTTCATTTAGTGTGTGCTTATATGCAAGATTTCAAGTTGATTCTTAAGAATTACAGCTAAGTTTTGTTAAAAGAATTTATATATCTTCTTGGCACTCAAAACTTAAGACTTTGGTATCCTAGGAGTAATTGCTTTGATCTTTGTGGATATTCTTATGCTAATTTTGGGGGATGTAGAATAGATAGAAAAAGTACTAGTGGAACCTGCCAATTCTTAGGACATTGCGTAATCTTGGCATAGCAAGAAACAAAACTTAGTTGTTTTTTCTATAGCTAAAGCTGAGTATGTTGTTCCTAGTAGTTGTTATGCCCAAATACTTTGGATGAAGCAGCAACTAAGAGATCATAGCTAAAATTTGATAATACTAATGTTATAAATCCCTCCAAAAACCCAATACAGCACATTAAGACTAAGCACATAGAAATAAGGCACCACTTCCTATAGGACCATGTACAAAAAGGAGATATACAATTATAATTTGTTAGCACTCAAAATCAATTACCTGATATCTTTACAAAGCATCTTAATGAAGATAAATTCTTGAATATCCTAAGAGAAATAGAAATATCCAATTCTTTGTGAAAAATAAGCCTGGTTGCTCGCTTATGCTTGTATGTTCTTCTAAATCTTACTTGATCATTTCTTATCAATTTGTATTTTTAGATTTTTTTCAAAATTTCAAAAAGCTCTTTAACAGTCATGATTAGTTTACTTTGGAAAATGAAAGCTGCTACCAACTGCCTTTACTATGTGCTAATCCATTTCCACTAAGAAATATTACGTCAAATTAATTTAAAATATGAGTCAGAGGCAATAAAAATTAAGGTGCATTTAGGACAAATAAATACTCATAACCATTCCTTCTCATTTTGCATCTCTTCATGTTCCTCTCAACCTTTCTCTGAAACTCCCTCAAAAACCCTCGTTCTCTGAAAACTGCTAACCTCCTACTAGAAAATATCCTCAAATACTGAAAACCTTACCCTTATTACCTCAATGATGACTTCATCCACCAAAGCCGGCAAGAAAAGGAAGTTACTTGAAGCATCTAGGCTAGTGTCAAAGAAAGTGAAGATTGTAAGTGTCCCTAAGATGTTCAGAAGTAAGGAGACATCCACAGCATACAAGGAAGATTTCATGCATAAAGATTACTCTATCGCTAGAAAGGTAAACATAAAGTTCCTTGAAGATGAGAAATTTGAGGTCTTTGAATGGTTTGAAAAGGCAGAGTGGATAAATTTCTTTCAAATCAAAACTAAAATATATCCAGTGATTATTGGAGAATTTTATGGCAATATGAAGTTTGAAAAAGGAAGTTTCGAGGAAAGTTCTATTTTAAGGGGTAGAAGAATTACTGTTAACTGTGAGAAGATTTCAAAACTCATTGCTTATCCAAATGCTGGAATCAAAATATACTCTAGGAATAAGGAAATAAGGTTTGAGGGTTATTCTCATGAAGATGCAGTAGTTGTGATCACTAATAACATAAATAAGGTAGTTGACATCTATGTACTTGATGTTGACATGAGATTCGTGTTGCATGTTATGACACAAAAGATTGTTCCTAGAAAAGGAAAAGCTAATCAAGGAAATAAGGTTGACACATTTTACATATGATGTATTACAAATGGCATTAGACTTAATGTGCCATATATCATAGTTAGTCACATGGATGCTTGTCTAGTGAAAGAAAAGGTAGAACTCCCCTATGGAACTATAATTACTTTATTGGCAAAGAATGCCAAAGTTAATCTTAGTAATCTGGAATCTGTGACAAGATCTGACATAAGGAACTCTGACAAGAGACTACTAGGATATATACGGATCAAGAAAGATGATGATTGAAGTTGGATAAGGACAGAAAGAGGCTCATAAAGTAGTATGAAGGAAGAAATAGAGCCATATAAGGCAATGAAGGTCAAGACCGTAGGGTAAAAAACCCTCTAGTAAGAAAGGAAGGATACTCTAAGAAAGAATTGGCAAGAGAGAAAAAAGAGAGAGTACAATGAAGGTATCAGATAAAGAAAAAGCTAAGGAGGAAAGAAGAGGAAAGGAAAGATTATGAAGAAGGATCCCTAAAAATCCAGAGGAAATTTTGAAGAAATGAGAGGTAAGGAAAAGAAAAAGAAAACTCCAACCACTCCCATAAGAAAATCCATGAGAATCCCATTTCTACAAAAGAAAAAGCATGGACCACCCCCTATGGTTGAGCTTTCAGATGATAACAAAGAGAGCTTATCTAAGAAACAAGAGTCAAATCAAAGTATGATGATGATTGATGAAGAACTGAGTTTCTCCAGCAACTCCTTTGAATCAATTGTTCATGAATCTGAGAAAGAAGTAAGCTCACCTAAGGTTGAAGAAGAAGAAGAGGAATTTGCACCAAAAACGTCTTCCTTATCCAAGATTTCCAAAGCTAAAGGAGTAAGGGAAAATGTACTTACTCCTACATATCATGAGGAAGAGGAACTAGAAGATGAAATTCCTCTGATTAGGAAAATAAAAGGCAAGGGGTTTATGGAAGAATCTGCAAAGATATTAGAAAAGGAACCAGTGATAGCAATCACCTACAATTCTGAACCAAAAATCAAACCCTTTACAGCTAAGCCACAAAAGCCAACTGTAAAGGTGGAGATGGAAACTGAGAAAGACAAAGAGGTTACTACATTGAAAGAAATGTGTTAAGAAGAAACAAGGAAGAAAAACACTAAGCTAGACCTAAATCAAAAGGAAAACATAAGGAAGCATATCCTAAATCTCTATCAATTGAAATGCTAAATGCAAAGTTTGAAAGCTTGGTTGACATAGTGATTGAGCACTACTAGGAACACAATACTCAAATCATAGATATACAATTTGAAATGATTGAGATGCAGCACAATCTACAACATGTTACTAATTTGATTGAAAGTTTCCTCAATATACCTTGACCCTTAAAGTTGCCTGTTACAAGAAAAGGTTATGCATCAACATCTCAACAACCCACTCTATAATCCAATGCCATTGAATGATGCTGCTCAAGATAAAAATTATGAAGAAACCTAGTTTGACCCTACACCTATTGACACCACGATGCACCTAATGCACCATAGATGTCTTATGTTTTTCAAACTATGTTTAACTTTACTACTGTCTTTACAATTTTTGTGTGTTTTGTTTTACTCTATGGCTTCTTTTGAATACTATTGATTAGACCTTTAGCCATGTGTTGCATGTTGTGGTCCCTACTCTTATGCATGATTTGAATATTCTGTATACTATGACTGTTATTATTATCTTTTGGATGTTTATGCTTTATTTGATGCCTCCCTTGATTCTTTTGTTGGATTTATTATTATCCTTAAGTGTTTATGGTATAGGAATCGATTTTTTTTTTTTTTTAAATGTTACAAACTTGTAAAACTGACATAAACAAAACACCAATGCAAATTCACGTAGCGGCTAGGTAGAAGAAAGAGTGGAGAATTTTCACATACCTTTTGTAGTCACTTTAAATTCTTGCAATTTGCTTCCTGACCAGGTGCACTTATCGCCTATTCTTTGAGAAGCACTAACCATAGAACTAACGGTTAATAAGTTTTGTGATTGGAAGAAAATAAAAGATAAAAGAATTAAATAGATAACCTTCTCATAATTGAAATAGGAAGCCTTCCCTTTCCCTTTAAGTATGGCGTGTAGATATTACACTCAATGAACACTCCAGTGACCTTACAAAGCTCTCAACCACTCAAGAATAAAAGTAAGGAAGATGTGCCTCACTATCTTTTCTCAATGTGTTTTTTGACTCCTCCTTTTTTCTCTAATATGGACAGCTAGATCATCTTTTGTAAGGAAAGGTTTAAGTTATATTTATAATAGTCTAACCCTAGGCCACTTAAGTACAATTCAAAATAGTCATCCCTAAAATTTAGGGATTCCACACACCTACTAGGGAAAGAGTAAATAATCAAATCTTCTAATTAATTTATTAATTAATAATTGTATTATTTAATTGACAAAGTCATATTTATTTAGCACTTAAATAAAACATGTGGGGCTTTTTGATTGGTCATGAGTGAATTAAAAAATTCAAATAAATGAATTTTAGTTAATTGAATCCCTTTGACTTAGTTAGTCTCTTAGTGAATGTAGATTACCTAAGAAATTAAAAATCTAATATGGGTATTAAAAGTCAAACATGAGTAATGTGTTGACTAAATTTAGTTACGGAAACTCTAAAATTAACATAGAATGATTCTGTTTTTAAATTTAGCTACTGATTAGAGTCTCTCCTCACTAATGTTCAAAATAGTGAACTGATCATTAAATCAGTGGAGGTATTATATCAAGAATCATGGTTCGACCGCAATCAAACTGAATTTAAATTAAAAAATATTTTTAATTTTTTAATTTATATTTTATATATATATTAATAATTAATTAAATAAATAAAAATAAAGATAAAAATTATCAATTAATAAATAGTAATGTACTTTAAACATTATTAAATACTTTCATTACAACCAAAATAAGTCTATAATTTTCATAAAATAATATTCAATAATCAATATAACATTCTCAATTAAATAATAATAATCAACTTATCATGAACCAATTGGCTTATTTTATTAATATATCTTTATAAATATTTTATTTTTATGATAGAAATAATTAACATCATTAAATAATTTTATTATAATTAAAATAACTAAATAAGTTCATATTTTTTATGATAGAATATGACTCAATACAATATTTTCAATTATAAAAAAAATAAAATTCAGAAAATTGATGAGACGGGAGGATGACTCTATTTATTTGTCACTTTGAGCCATCTTGATCCCACCTACTCTCTCTTTCTCATTGCCTTTCAAATTTCAATTATTTTATTATTTGAAAGGTTGCCCTTGTCTTTTCCACTGTTACACAAAATGCACCTTTGTTTTCCTGTTTTCCAGTTTTCCTTTCCTCATTCGATCATCCCCTTGTGAACCCTAAAGCTTTTCAGATTAATTTTTAATTATTTAAATAAAATAATGAAAAAGAAACAAATAAATAGAAGTTGTGGAGTCCAGGGAGAAAATATAAATATAGACACGCAGAGACATCATTACCTCACCACCCTATTTCCCAACCTGACGATGCAATCCCATAGTACACGCTACCCACCATTCAACATAGCTTCCGCCGCTAGCTACTATAGAACCAACTTTCTGAGTTTTGTTCTGAGAGATGTCGAAGGAACTGAGTGAAGAATGGCAAACCAGCCGGCAAAGACTATGTAGACCCACCCCCAGCTCCTCTCCTCAACTTCGCAAAAACTCAAGCTCTGGCCTTTTTCCAGAGCTCAGCTTTCATCGCCAAGTTCATTGTCACCTCCTTTTCCTTTACATAATGTTGCCACCATCATTGGTCACAAGGAACCAAACCAGACCATGCAACTGCAATGCCTTATCCTTCTTTCTTCTTCTTGATTAGGGAAAACTCAGGAATCAAGGAAACACCCGTCAGGTTCCCCTCATTGTTATTGGGTCAAAACCAATTCTCCCAGTTTTGACCTGATTTTTTCACCCCCGATTATTTTAGGGATTGACTGGACTGGTCAGGGGACTGTTCTCAATTTTTCAAGTCTGATCGATCGGCTCGATCCGATTCTCATAACAATGGTCCTCACTAAAATTTAACAAAGCAACTATTAGCTATGAATTTAACATGGAATTATTCCGTTGCTAAATCCTGTTTAGGATTAGAGTCATTTAGCAATGAAAATCTTGTTATCTAGAGGAGCATGAATAGCAATATGAGTGCCATCTATAGTACCTATGTAGTCTTTAAAATATAGCCAATCCCTATTATCATCTTTAATATAATCAGTAACATCTCTAAACAAGGGATCGTGAGGTCTAATAATGTCAGTACCCAATCTTCCAATAACTTTTAATACTTACTGAAATTTCTTAGATATAGCTTCATTATAATGCTAAAATCTTTCCTTCTTACTTGATGCACCATGACCTATCATATACAAAAACATAGCAACAACCCCGTCTTTGCTAACCTTGGATGTTGGTGTAAATCTATATGTCTCAATCAAATCCTTGACTAGTTGTTTGAATACATGTTTCCTCATCCTAAATTGTTCAAAAAATCATGTGGCTTTCCTCTTTGAAGTTCTTGTAGCCATTTATTACCCATAAGTTTTGATGTCCTCATCAGTGTCTTGTTGAAATATTTCAACCTATGACTTGCAACGACAATACCAGCAACCTATGCATACAATTTTAGCTACAATTGCATACGTTACTATTGCTTTGTCCTACTTGAACTAGCCGCATTATCTGTATCTGAGTTATAACTCCTTGTACTACAACTATCCTTAGTGGTTGTGTTATCTGTGTCTAAATTATTACTCATCCTGCGCAAGTAAACATAAATTATATCAATGACCAATGACAACTTCAATACTACAAATGATAAAAGCTTTGAGCATCTCAGTATAAACCATATGATAACTACTAAAACATAAACTCATTGTGCATCTCATTAAAAACCATGTGACAATCCAACATCAACAAAGATGTCTAAGGAAAACAAAAACCAATCCAAGTTACACAAAACCTAAAAATAAAAAAGAATAATCCCATCCAAGTAGGGAAAAGTGTTCAAATTCCTCATCAACAAAACAACATTAATCACTTATAATGGGTAATTTCCTCCCATGAGAAGCAGTCAAACCAATCAAGGATATGATCAAGATAGGTCTCCATGAACTAAACAAATGTCATCTTATAATGTCTCTTTACGAACAATTTGGTAGTCATGAAGTATTTTGGGTTGTATATATCTAATCCAAGAACCTTGTCAAGCATTTTGAGACATGCTTCATAACTAGCGTGATCATCTAATGTCATTGTTATTTGGGAGATGTTTTGAATGTTATCCAAAATTCTGTCCAGTGACTGTTGTAGTGTTGCAGCCACTCTTTCGTTCTCCTCCTATTGTGCTGATTGTTGTTCTGTTCACTTGGTCTCTCATTGACGGGATGCCCCAGCTTAGGAATATACCCTTGACTATTTATAATAGGAGCTCTAGCAAAAGCAGCATCTTTCTTATAATGCAATGTTGGGCTTTCTAGATCATTCAGGCTAGGAGGCATAAAAATATAAGCACCAGTAGCAACCACATCCCTAAAGCATCTATCCAACAAAGGCTGGAATTTTGGACCTTAGTCCTTCCAAAGCAAGTATTTTGGATTCTCCTATACAATAAAGTTAATAAAGAACAAGTCAATAAATTAATAAAAATCACAAATCAAATGTGTATTCATTAAATTTCACAAACACATACCTTCCCTTAGCCTCCCACCACTCTGGAGGTGCTACAACAGTTCGCTTGACCTAATTATATCCTAAACCTATTTCTTTATCAACCATCCATACCCACAAGCCAAACTCTTGTTTCAAATCATCCCATCTATTTTTCAGTTGTTTCTTGTCATAATTTTGACCCATCTGCTTATTAAACTTTTGAACTACATTAACTCATCCTTCTTTAGTAAAATGTGTGTAAGGCATATTACCAGCTTCTATCTCCTCAATACACATTTTCAAGAAGACCTCAGTATTTGAATTATTCCAATTTTCCATGACCGATGACTCAGTTACATTATCTTCAAGTGCAACTTCTATCACTTTCTTATTCCCTTTCTGATTGTCTATTACTTTAGGAATGTAAACTCTCCCACTTCAAGTAATGCCCCTGATAGCCACATTGCTCATACTATCTTCCTCCTCGACTCTTTTCTTTAGAGGCAGTTCAGATGGTATCACTGGGTTGTGCCTTACCACCGTGGATGCATATATCCATGGTATAGCCTTGTTGCTTTTATACGAGAATGGAGCAGTGGTTTTAATCACTAAGGTAGGGGATTACACTATACTCATAAGCAATTCCTTTTTCAACTTGAAAATCAATGGCTTATTAATGATGGTGATTTTCAGTAGATGGTCTTTCTTGGGAAGTTGCACAATCCCTAAGGTCATCAATTTTTGTAAGACATCTAGGAATGCTTTACAATGTTCTATGTCGTGCCTCACTACTAATTGATGGTAAATACATTGTGCTTTCTCATCATAACACTCTTCTCTATCTACAGCCACATTGGACCCATCTATTTCATATCCTGCCACTTTCAAAGCCTTGAAAATTAATTCTTTAGGAATTTTCACTTCTAGAACATTCTTTGCCATCTCTTTTCCTTCTAAGATGGAACTGATTAAGCCACTTCCCTCATGGTTAGACAAGAGGCTAGTATTGATATTTGGGCCATCCCGGTCAAGCACAATGGCTCCATGCTTACCCAACTTCATAACTTGCCTTTGGAAAGCCCCAACTTTTCTATATTATGGTATATTATACCAAAATGGTATGTACATTGTGCATTAGGGTAATACCAAGCAGGGTAAGGTGGCTAAAGTGGATCGACTGGTACTAGGCTGATAATGTGACCACCAAATAATTTTTTGTATAGGTTAGCACTGGATATTTGAAAGTTTGGGAATAATTCATTATTCCTGGCCGGTCTATTTTGTGATTGGTTTGGCTGAGGAGCTTGTTGTTGAGAGTTATTTGGGCTAAAGGTAGATTGATAAGTGGATGAATTATTTTCGTAGCAAGGTCAAGAGTTATTGGAATTTTGTTACAATGCTTGCATATAGCTGACCTCTGGTTCTTTTTGCTTTTGAGAGAAACTTTTCTTTTACCCTTGTCCTATAGGCTCACTACTTCCAGCTAGTATCTTGCTAGATCGCATCAATACCTCATTTCTTTCCCTTGCCTTAATGAGGTCGGAAAAGACCTTGTATGCACTTCCTGCCATCAAACCAATGTAGGGATCTCCCAATGTCCCTAGGAAATATGAACAAGTCTTAGAACCTGTCATTGGTGGTTACACATCAGAAGCTAATTTCCACCATCTCTGTGCATACTCCTTAAAGGTTTCTTTATCTTTTTGTTGCATAATCTGTAGTTGTTCCCTAGTTGGGGCGATATCAAGATTAAAACGATAATGCTTAAAAAAAGCATGTGCCTCTTCCCATTTGTTAACCTTGGAGTGGTCTAACATTATGTACCACTGCAACGCTGATCTAATAAGGCTCTTATGAAAAAAGTTCAGCAATAAATTCTTGTCGTCCCCTGCTATCACCATCTCAGTGCAATAAGACCTTAAATGGAATTGGGGATCAGTGCTTCCATTATACTTTTCAAACTTTGGGACCTTGAAGTCCTCCGAAATGTTGACATTAGGGGTTAATCTTAACTCCCTTGCATTGGTATTTCCACATTAATCAATCCCTTGAAGGGTCCATAATTTTCCTTCCAACATATTAAATTGCTCCAAAACTTTTTTCCCTTTTTCCAATTCCTCAAGCTTTGAGGAAGGAATGATAGGGTGTAGGTGAGCATTAGCATTTACAACCGGTTGATTGATAGTTATATTCCCTTCATCACCCAAAAAATTAATGACTAGTGGTGATGCCGAGACAGTGTTTACAGTCCCTAGTATTATTGATGTTTGGCCAAAATAGAACGACTCTTGCTGTGGCTGAATTACCTCTTTACTTTTCATGCTATCAGCTACCAAGTTCATAAGTTGTGACATTTGTTCTTGTAACTTATCCATACGACTCTCCATCCTTAACATATTTTCAGTATTTGATGACTCGATTGACATAGAGCTTGTTCTCGCGTATATTTTCCTGAGAGATTGGGAATGCTTAGTCGGAGCCCTTTTTAAAGGTCCAATGGTGTGAGTTCTTCATGTCTAAACAAGCCAAACAGATAACTTTCAGCTTTAAAGTAGATTTTATTATTACCATTATAAGTTTTGTGTCATTTATTAATCCCTTTGGCATTAAAGATTTCATCCTCACCTATGTTCTTATTGAGAGTTTAATACTCCACAAAGATGAACATGGTTAACAACATCCCAAAGAGCTACACATCACCTAGGTATTGTTTACCCGGAAGAGCTTGCACATAAATGAACAAGAGATCCAGATCTAAGTTCTAAATCGATTGTCTAACCAAAGAGCCACATGCACACTCATGTCTTTATTGAATGTATAATACTTCACAAATAAAAACATGGTTAACAATATCCAATGAGACTTAAATTCATCACATGGGTATCATCTAATTGTACTCAAATGAGAGACTAAAAATTCATGAATTCTATTCAATAAATCGATTATTCGATAAGAGTTTCCATAATCAAATACATTTATCTGAATAACCGATGAGTTCTTTACATAAGTCTAAAAAACCTAATAAATTAGGAGAGGATCCTAACACCGCGTGGCCACTGCTAAACGAAACTTTGCAATGAATTCTGGTAGCTTGCCTGAATCTCCTGTCGTGCCTCTTCGAAAGCATCCAAAAGTTTATGGTGGTTCCAGCATATTTAGAATAACTTAGTTCATATTAGTCAATCGGGTGACCTCTGCACTTATGCTTACCAGAATTTTTCTCAGTACTGTGTTAGCTGAATGTTCTTTAGCGAGCAAGTTATATGCTGATCTCAATTTCTTCTTCATCCTAAGTTCATTCTTTTCTAAATGATTTACTATTTTATGGGATCTTTCAATATCTTAAAGCCAGAGTTCCCTATACTGATGCAGTTTCTTCTCTTGTTCATCCTAATTAGCTTGCAATGCTATTTCAAGCTCTTTCACTTGTTGTTCCAGTTTTTTGTTCTTTTGAGCCATGTCTAACTTCTCTTTCTCGACCATTGCCAAAATAGCCTCCAAGGTTCCCAACCTGACTTCCAATCTTCGATCTACATTTGTAGCAATAGGTAACTTTTGCTGAATCAGGATGATTTTCTACTATTTGTTCATCCAATCATAGTATTCATCGATTGAGGCTACAATTCGTTTCCCCAAATCTTGCTGTTCTAAAATCATTTTGTCATCTTAAGCCTTCATGACTTCTTAGATTAAATCTTTATTTCCTTCTTGGTGATAGTAGAAACTAAAATCGTCTATTGATTTCTGAGGTGGTATCCTTTGAAGAAAGGTCAATTGTTTGAGTGCTATTACAGGAGTATAAGAAATGCATCCTCTAGCACCTAATAATGGAATGAAAAGGAATTTACCGCAACTATAAAGCACTTCATCATGATTCCACCATGGCCATTTCCGTATCATTTGATCCCTCTTTGCCTTAACACATAGCTGAACCCACTCTAAGATATTCCAATTTTCAATTTTCATTATGCCAAAGAATTCAAATGGTTCCAATTTCAGCGTTCTAGAATATTGTAATTTCCCAAAGAAATGTGTAGCCATCCAGATGTACAACATCGGTAAACAACATTTAATTTTCCTTCTTTGATTTTAATAGGAAAAATTAAGAGTGAGGAAAGTCTCTGCCAAAATAGCAGGCACTAGGTTGACACCATAATGTTTTACCGCATAATAGACACTCATGGCATCTTGATCCACAATGTCAATTGTTGGGGAAAAGGACTAGTCCATACACTGTTAATGTTAGAATTTCAGCAAATAAAGCCCATTGCCTACCATTGGCTAGTTCTTCTAAGTATTTCTCTAAATATACCCGAGATAATCCTTTTGTTGTCCTCACATAACTATTTTGGCTTAAATCTCATAAGTACTTTTATTTAATAAGCCTGCTATGACCTTATCGGAAACATTATGCACTGGGTAAGCAAAAATCTTTACATGTTTTAGTACAAGCATATCAATCATTTTCCCATACTCTTCTATGGTTAGCGTGAGATGAATACCGGGCACTGTAAAGCTTTAATGGCTGACCACTGAACCAATATATGAATTAATTTCAAAATCATTCCATGCTTCATCCCCACTGATTCTCTGAACATCCTTGGTAACAAAGTTTCCAAAATCTTTAGTCTATCTAATGCTACCATTTGTACAGCCACGCTGGTCTGCTTCCTTAACTAATCAGTGCCTGAGTCCATCTTTAATTCCAATTTTTATTTTCAATTGTTTGAGAATCTTGACATAAATCCCTATAATGGTAAAATAAAATGTGAGTTTATCATGCTAATAAATAAGTAAAGTCATGTAGAAATTTTTGTTTTCCATACAACAAGAGGAGATAATTGAATTAAAGACAGAAAAAGATAGTAAGAGAGAGAGAAAGAGAGCACGCTCTTCATTGTCTTATTTAGGATAATCTTAAGGTAGAGGGTTGATCCTAAGTAGCCAGGCCCTAACTACAAGGTAACCTATAAGGTAAATTTAATAGTGCATTGGTTTCGCAATAGGTCTAAGATCATCGCAAGAATTTTCCTTAGAACATATTGCCCCCACTGAAATAGTAAGGATCTTGACTTCTTAGTTTAATTACATAGGCGGACAGAGTCTCCATATGAATCAACTAAGCAAGTAAGTTGACAATCTGAGTGAAGGCTTTCATGAATACTTGGGGAACAAATCCCACTAGGCATCACTATGCCACTTTCATTTCTCTCCTAAAGTTCACACAAACCTGAGTATAGGGCCCATTAGGTGTGTGCAAAGGATGTGTATGGTGCACAGTGGGTGTGAAGAGCATATGAACCTTGGTCCTAATGATTACCCAAAATCAATAAGACAGAGCAATTATTCGTCATCTATCCTAGGGTGTAAATATTAATATCATGGTTATTGTCATCTACCCTATAATTCCAAAAGTTCATGCCATATGAAAAGCAATGATTAAATAGACAACTCCCGAATTGTAGCGAAACAACGTATAGTAGTAAAAGCAGGTATTTATATCATACTGAAGCAAACAAATAACAATAAATAAGAGGAAATGGGGTAATCAAATCATACGTAAAGCAAAAAAAAACAATTTGTTGAGGGCTTGACTCTCTAAAAATCTCCATTAGCAACATAATGGCCGAAAGAGGCGTAAGGGAAACATATAGAGAAAAATGAGCCACCACCAATTAATTTAATAGGATAATTAGAATCCAAAATATATATATATACTAGTCCTTCTAACCAGAGGAAGGATTCGGGAGTCTAATTACATATGGGAAAGGAGTTAGGTACCCTACAACGTCCACTTCAAAGATGGTTAACCCAAATCGCTTATGCTTAATTTTAATATAAACTTAATTACCCCTTTTTTATTAATATGATGAAAAAAGAGAAAAGCTAAAATAACTAGACCTGTCATACTAAGTAAGTGCCTACATACCCTAAAGAGATCAAGGTCCACATAGTTTAAGAATAATTGAATAATTTGATTAGGTGGGATATGTGATCCCTCCTTTAGAGTGAATTTCAGACAATGTAGGAGAATAAACATCCACTCATGGTCCGAGAAAGTAGGTCAGCATGAAAGTATAAAACCTTACTTGCAGCTTGAGAAAATAAGACGGTGTGGGAGTATAAAAATCTACTCACAGTCCTAGAATAGTAAGTCAATATGGGAGAATGAACCTCTGCTCATAGCCTAAGAAAGTATAACAGTATGGGAAAGTTGATCTCCACTCACAGTCTAAGGAAATAGTACTGTGTGGGAGAATAGTCCTCCACTCACAACTTTTGGCATTTAGAGTGGTATTTGAAATCACTTTTAGAGGAATAGGACTATGATCTTTGAAATTATTCGAGTTCTTTGTTTAAGATAATTGAGCCTATGCATCCAAGTTGATTTAGATTTTTGAAGTGGGCGTTTGGAACCCAAAATTAGTTCTAGCATAGACCATTGGAGCCCAAAAAATTTTTCTAACCTATTTAATTAATAATGAATTTTATTTAAGGTCGAAAGTGTTCGTTCTGAAATTAAAAGCTAAGAGGCATGAAGCAAAAATAAACTAAAACATGCAAATGGCATAAATGGAAATAAAGCAAACACAATAAAAAAAAATATATCACACTATCTACTCATTAAATCATGATTCAAGGGTCGAGGAAATAAAACCCAATAGCAGATTACACTAAGCCTATAACTTCTTCCTAAAATCGCTTTAGACCCCGGTTATCATTTAGAGTAATTGGTACCCTTAGTCAACTATTTAAAGAAAATCAAAATTCAAGGCAATATCAATAATCTGAAATTCATGAGATCAATAAACTGTGAAAACAATGAATTGATTGAATTAATTTCTATCATTAAATTGAAGACCATTTTGAGCATTGGAATGTCAAAGCAAAAGTCAACAACAATTTCTAACTAGATTAATATACACAGATCAAATGAAATGCTTCACCACAAATTGAATTTTGACATATAGATATCAAGGGTGAAAGCTTGTAACAACTGGTTTCATCACAACTTACCCGAACTCAACCATTCAACATTTAAGAATTGAACAGCATGCAAATCGATTGAAGAATTAATACCAATTTACTCCATTAATGTACGTTCAACACACAATCTGATGAATACAGCAAGAATATCAATCAAGTATTCATCTTCTCCCAATAAGAATGAAGCCATCATAATGATCATACTAGAATTAGGCCCAATATTTGAATATAAAATGGTGCTCCAGATTTTTAAGACAATCCGACAAAAAAAGTATTTAAGTTTCTATATTTTTGCTCAAAATGCTCAACAAAAGAATTGTAATTTAATCTGAACAAATTAGGAAACCAAGATTTATCACAAAATCAAATTTCACCCAACTCATAATAAAGCCACGGTTTAGATCGAAATCAATTCATAAAACCCCCTAAAGAACTCTACTTGAAGTTCACCTCCCACCTAAAAAAAATGAAACTGCAAGCATCTCCTAATGCTAAAATAATTACAAAATCTGCATTAGGGAAACAAAAATACCCAGCTACAGAATCCGTGATGCCCAAAGCTACCACTAGCTCAAAATTCTTGCTATCAGTCACTAAAAGCAAATATCGAATCTAGAAATTCCAAAATGTCAAAACCCTTCAAAAGCTGCTCAATGTCTCTCAATTTCTCAAGCTTTGCTCCATCCTCGATCCCCCTTTCTTGTCTCCTTGATGTCCTCTTTATAGTCGAAAGAAATAATTAGTTTCCAGCAATTCCCTTCAATTTTATCCCTCACCCTACGGTGTGATATCAAACAAAAATAAGGTAACTAAACTTAGGGTTTCCTTTTCAGTCTTCTCATCATCCTTTCGTGGCCAAAATCGAATCAAACCCCCACATCAAACGCTTCCTTTTATGGCGTCAAACAAAATAAAGCAAAGCAATCTTATTTGGGGTTTCCTCTTTTGATCATGAAGGACGAAATTGGATGAAGGTTTGGGCCGAGAATCACGGTGGATTTGGGACAAGAATCGCTGAGGATTTCTTTAAGTCAGCTGTTGAAAACCAGGGACGAAGAAGAGGGGTTGGGGGACGGATACCACTCGGCATAAACCAGAGCACAAATGGTTGGGTAGGTTTAAGTTATTGGGTTGGGTAGGTTTAAGTTATTGGGTTGGGTTGTTGTACACTTGGACCGGGTCAAGACATCGGGTGGGTCTGAACTAGGGCTAATGGGTTAAGTGAAGAGGGTTTGGCTTTTTTTTTTGTTCCTTTATTGTTTTTGGTCAAAAACTTGGCTAATAGGAAATGAGCCAAATGAGGAAATACCACCGCCAAAAAAATAAGAGATAAAAGAAATTGGGTAATTTATTTTTTTTGTATTTCTAATTTTTCTTTTGCATTTTCTAATTTTCAAATAATGCAATCTTATTTATTTTTTGGTTTTATATTTTATATTTTTGTATTTGATTTTGTCTTTTCAAATTTTTATGACATCTTAATAATAAAAAAACTGGATAAAATATGGTGTTTATACACATGAAATACATTACAGCACAAGTTTAAATAATCATTGCATATGATTGTAATCAATTATGGTTAAACAATCTTTCCATTTCCATTTCCACTCAAAGTTGAAGTTCCATGCCATTAGGGTTATAATAAGAAAATTAAGTTTCACTCAAACAAAAGATCAATTGCATTTGTAGTTGTTTGCCTTCTAAATTTTGTTAGTTATTGAGTTTGATGTGACTGTCTCACCACTATGAATGTGATTTTCTTGGTTCTTGAATATGAAATAAGATATAAATTGAGTCGAAAATCAAAACAAGTAAATGGTTTGAATTGAAGACTTTACTATCTGAAATAATATTACAAAGGAGACCTAAAACTATCTTGATGTTGAGTTTCTGAAGGTTAGAACTAACATGCATAATTGAGAGAAACAACTTGAGAGTTGAGACAGGAACTAATCTTAGAAGCAAATAATCAAAAGATAACTCGCGTGACTCATCCGTTGTGGACTTCACTCACATGGGACTAATGCTAACAATTTTGTGTTGGAGAACATATATGAGCATTTGTCTAGATGATGGAACTGAATATATAATTTTGTTTTATCAATTTATTTGAAATATGAAGCTGCAAAATGGTGTAACTGAAAGATTTGGCTCATAATTAGTTACTATTTGCGTTATTGATTCCGTTTATACTATAGCATGTACAAATGTATCGATTATTGTTTACAATCAGAACAAATAATTGAGTAGAGACTATCATTAACAACCACATAAATATTTAAAATTACAAGGGGAACGGGCGAAGCCCACAAAAGCAATGACAGAGGTTGGCAAGGCAAAGCAAGCATTAAGAGGGTCCTACAATGAGTATCCTCGGTTTGGCTTTGTGTATAGCTAATTAACTAGCTTTTTCATTTGCAATCCATGCCTAACTTGCACTCTCTTTGGCCTTTCTTTTACTTTCTCATGTCCCTTTTGTAGTTTTACGGCAGCACAGTACATTAATAACAGTAACAGCCTCAGCCCCAAAAACAAATTTAGAAACCCATATCACTCAATTTCAACACAATTTTGAAGCCTCTTTTATTGATTTTTATATCATATCTTTCATCATTATAGTCATATTTGCAATTTCATTCTATCCAACTATCAACTATATCCGCAATATAAATTCCTCTCCCCAATCTGCAATGGGAATTTGGCTTGCTCTCTCTGACCACTTACTCCTTCCTCACACATTTATTAAATGGGTCATCCTATTGCCAAATAGCATGATGAAGTTGACAAGTCAACTTTGTCTTTCTTTAACTTGCTTTCCAGCTCACTGTATGCTAGCCTTTTACACGTTATCTCCATTTATCAGTGCTGACTTTTCTGGCCTTTCAATGTAGCTACTATCTTTTGTTTTTTCTTGCTTACTATCAGGTCCTTGGGCTATTTGTCTAGTCTTTTATATATAGCCTTTAGTGTAAATTCTTGATTTTTTTCCTGCTAAAAGATTGCACTGTCTTGTGTGCATTTATTCTTGGTTGTATATATTTTCTGTCGTTGTAATTGTGCAGAATAAGGAAGAGTGAATATAAAACCATTCCACCGTTTCCTTTGTTTTCTTCCATTTCTTTTGTTCTTCATTCTTATCTTCCTCGGTTTATTTCTTGGTATTAGAGCAAACCCAGGTCAAACCACTGCCTTCGAGATGTCACAGCAAAACGAACAAGAAACCCAGAGTACTAGAGCTGTTGGAAGCATTTTGATGGTGAGTTAATCAAGTGGTATGGATATACTGTCTCCATACTACACACACGCTTCAGATAGTCCTTATCAGAGGTTTGTTGGAGAGCTTCTAAATGAGAAGAACTATGGAGAGTGGGTTCAGGATATGAAGAATGCCTTGTTTGTGAAGGACAAATACAGTTTCATTGATGGTACTCTACAAAAACCAGCTTTCGACTCACGTGATTTCCCTCACCGGGTAAGATGTAACGCCATAGTGGTGGATGGCTGAAAAGTGCCATGAGCAAGGAAGTTGGGGCGAGTGTGAACTATGTTGAAATTTCTAAAGATATTTGGAAAGCAAAGTTAAAGAAAGGCAAAGTTGACTTGTCAACTTCATCATAGCAACTGCCATCATACACAGGTGATGGTGTATCCACTAGAGCCATTCACTTTCACCTAATATGATATGGCGATTTTAGTTGCATCATAAACAAATTATATATGAATAAAGACGAAATTATGAGTCATAGATAAATATATGTATATATATATATATACTAGAGCACTTTAAACAAGTATTAATTTGGTGCATCAGAATCACCAGTATAATATATATCGAGGTCCAAATCTCTTATTTGGTGCCCATATATTGTCATAGAAATTGATTTATAATGACTTCTGATAGTGCAAAATGATGTCAAGCACCCAAGAAGGGGGTTGAATTAGGTGCTGTAAGTTTTTATAATTTTTTTTGATCAGGTAAAAATTCTTTCTTATTTGGGAAAATAGAAGAACTTGGCTGCTCCTTTTTAAACTCTTGCAAGATTTGGATCAATTTAAAAAACTTGGTCAAACAGGTTACTTAAAGATATATTGTCAAAACTTAAACACGTGAACAGTAAGAACAATGATTATAGGAAAAGGTATTCAATGATGGACCTTTCAAGAAGTAAGAATATGTTGAGCAACATTCTTTAAGAAACTGTGAGAAACTAAAAAGTATTTAAGAGATAAGGGTAAGAGAAATTCACGCCACAATGTATAATGGTTCAGATCCTACGTCCACTCCTAAAATACAAAACAATAAAATTTTACTATGCGTAATCACAAATTATAAGAACAAGCTATGCATAGCTTTTACAACCAAGACCTAGTCAACTTTCTTTCCCATTCAGTTTCCCCCAAGAACCCAACCAAACTCACTCATAGGCTCAAGTACTCATTGCTTTTTACACTCCTCACAGAGTAACCTCTCAACCACTAGGTTTTCCTCACAAGTACCTAGTAAACTCACACTAGGATCAAACACTTGGCATTTTACAACCCAACCCGGTTAACCTCACTAGATTTTCTCACAAGTAACATAACAAACCTTGAAGGAGTTTTGAATGAATAAATAAGCTCTAAGGCACCCTCAAGATATTATCTCATGTATAACTCGATGGAGAAGTGCTCACATCTGGTTAAAGCAAATAGTATAGCTCTTCATATTTTTTCTCGTTCAAATCTTATCTCTGCTTCACTTGAGGATGCATATTTATACTCAAGGATCATCCAACTATCTTTTTCCATTTGATGATTGTACTTCATCTAGTGTCTTCTTGATTTTACAGCTTCAAGGCTCCATGGCCATTTGATTTTTATCTTGTTGATCTCAAGCATTTTGCTTTCAAATTTGTACGTAGCTTTTGATCAACTTGCGTGGCTTATCTTCTGCAATTTTATCTTCTGACTTTGTAAGCTGCATAAGCAAGTTTAGATTGCAGATATGTATCTTTTCAAATGTCACATTTTTTAATAAAATATAATATATTCTTTGATTTTATCGAAAAGGTTTCTAAAAATGTTGGGCCTTTACAAAACAGAGGTACATAGTTTATTTTGTTTCTTTTGGCTAGCACCTCTTCATTTTTCAAACTTGTAATATTTATCATAACACTATAGTGTCATTTACAAAAAAATAACATTATTTTATTTATCTTGTTACTTAGCTTGCTCATTTTTTAAGCGATATAGTTGCTCATTTAAGAAACATTCTAGACTTATTCTTTTTGACTTAAAAACATAGTTGGCTCATCAAAATAATTTGATTCAAGATATTATCTCAACAACTTCTCATAGATTTTAAGGATCTCTAGTTAATTTTTTGCTCCCAACTTCACTGCTGACTAGGTCTTTATTTATCATATGAACCTTTAAGAGAAACAGTACTCCAAAAAATAGCTTGAGGTTAAAGAGTTTAAGGTTTATATGAACTCCAAAATCTTGAAAAATTATCTTATATAATCATTATACCAAATCATATAAAATGATAATGTGAATCAATTTAAATAAATTATTTAGCCCAACATCATTACTTAACTTACATGTTTAACATCATACAATTAATATTATTAGCATTTATATTCTCTTTCTTTTTAAATTATGAGTTGTTTGAAAAATTATTTGACAAAATATGAATAGAAAAATATACGATGTCATCCTAAATAATTATTCATTTACCATTAATCAAGAAGGGTAATTAGATAAAACCATAAACTTGCAGATAGTCTCATTTGTGGGTAAGAAAAGAATGGTCAGATTCTTCCTACTATTACAACATCAATAGTTTGGATCCAGTTTAGTCAGATGGGTAATAGTTGCTTGAGCGAAAATGTAAAGTCCAAGAAATTAATGAATTTTCACTACCCAAAGAGAAAAATGTAAAGCCCACATAAATCAGACACAAGATTTTTGCAGCAACAGAATACTCAAATCCAATTTAGCATATTAACAATGGAAAGAGGATAAAGTGCACCTCTTGGCTGAATGGCGCGAGAGATCACTTGTTCTTCGATGCGGAGTTGCATAGACATAATGGGTCCAATGAAAACTGCAATGTAAAAGAAATTTCCCAAATGTTGAAAACTTTGAGCATAGTCATGAAAACAAAAGGGGGATAAACAGCCGAAGGATGAGAAGAAACAGCCTTAAAACGAAACACCCAAAGGAACAAAAACCTTATCTGATACCGATGACGGGGTGAGACTGTGGCTAACAGATATATCGTCAATGGCGGCAACTCACAGCAATGAAAGATAGTGACTAGGGTTTGGAGAAATGGGGGAAAGTGTATGAAGTTTAATCGAAGATCTGGAAAACACGAGATGGGCATATAGGGAATAACATAAAATCACTAGGGATAAAGTTGTCTAGAAATTTCTTCTAACTCTTCTAATAGAGCTGCTTTTTTTAGAAATCAAAATTTCTAATTTCTGAAACTGCTTTTTTTTTTTAAAAAAAAAGTACTTAATCCCGAAATCCCAACCAAACAACATTGAAACATGCTTATGCTTTTTTTTATAAAAAAGAAACAGCTTTTTTGGACATAAAAGCCCAACCAAACGGGGCTAAGGGGCTGTTCGTTTCTCCTTTAAGGAGAAATGAGAAGTTAAAAATTTGAAAATAATGACTTCTGTAATTTTTTGAGCTGTTCGTATCTGCTTCTTCTTGAAGTAGAAGGAGAAGTAAAATGAGAAATTCTAATTAAAGT
>JASKGM010031628.1:0-25441 GCA_034509205.1 Ceratonia siliqua | reverse complement strand
AATAAAACACTCTCATAAATTTGCATCCTAAAATTGCAGTTTAACTCTTACACCTTTTAATAATTTCATTTTGACCCCCACCTTTTAGTAATTGCATTTTGACCCTTACATTTTTTTAAGAATTACACTTTGGCCTCCATATGTTTATAAAATTATAATGTGACCCCTTATTTTCAAGAATTACATTTTAGTCCCTAAATTTCCTAAAAGTCACATTTGGGCCTCCATTTATTTCTTTATCGCCCCATTACTTTTATAAATTTCATAGACTCGACGTTTAATGAACTTTTAGTAGAAGTTTAGGCCCTGTTTGTTTTAGTTTTTAAAAACAGTTTTTTTGTTCTGCAAGAACAAAAAAACTCGTTTGCGTGACTGTTTTCATCAGTTGTTTTTAAAAATTGTTTCCCGAAAACAGTAACTAGAAAACAAAAAAACAAAAACAATTTTTTTGTATTTTGGCTTGTTTTCTTCATCTGTTTTCTAAAAAAACACAAAAAATAACTAATGAAATTTTTTTTACCCAAACAAGTTTTTTGTTTTTTTGTTTTATAAAACTATTTTTTAGAGTTGTTTTCAAAACTATTTTTAAAAACAATAAAACAAAACCGTTCCAAACAGCCCCTTATCTTCTTCGAAGTTCAGTTTTTCATGGACTTTCAGTAAAATCTCATTTTTCCAAAGTCTTAATTTTCAAGGGCATTTAGTAGAGGCATGTTCTTTCCAATGTCGTGGCTCATTATCGGGACTTTAAGTGGAAATTTATTTTCCCTAAGTGTCTTAATATCATTCTCAATTTAATTAAACCTTTTTTCGAACTACGTTGACCTTGATCCCTTTTGGGGTACGTAGGCACTTACTTGGTAAGGCAGGTCTAGTTATTTCTTTTTCTGTCATTTTTCATCATTATTTTATTAATAAAAAAGGGTAATTTAAATAAATTAAAAATCATTAAGCATAAACGATGGCTTGTTTTCCTTAGGGATGGACGTTGTAGGGTGCCTAACACCTTCCCTACACGTAATTAGACTCCCGAACCCTTCCTCTGGTTTCAAGGGCCAGTTTTCCTTATTTTTTAGGATCCCAATTATTCTTCTAATTAATTGGTGGCGACTCCCATTTTCTCTGCGTTTTTCTTTACTAGCCTCAAAGTCATAAAGCGATGGCTTTTCACCGGCCGTCACGTTGTGATAGGAAGTAAGTAGGGAGCGTTCTTCTATTTACCTAATGACTAAGGAAAGATTAGGATAACATAGCTTGTTATTATCTATGGTTAGTAATCAGGATAGAGAGCTGGGAACATTGTCATGTTTATATTTATAATTAGTGATTGTCTATGATCACTTGCTTGTGTCCATTGGAGAAGAGTGAATCCTCAACCATATCTCTCATCTCAGTCTAATTTCTTATTGTTTGTGTTGTTCTTTGCTTACATTGATTATATTTACATTCACCTTTATTTTAAGTACCTTTGTTCTCAACAGCACCCCCTTTTACATTTCAAGTATTGATTTAGTAATTTCTTTGGTAATTAATCAACTAAACCTAATCCTTTACGAGAGAATGACCCTTGCACACAAATACAAAATACTTACCACTATACTACAAGGATATAATTGAGTCTCCCACTTGGAAAGCAACAAATTGAGGCTTCGTTGCCGATGTTTGAAATTCTATTTGGGAACACACCAATTTCCTTAGAAATACTTTAATGTTCATAGAAATATCTCTCATCTTAATATAAATGCAGCAAACCCAAGAAAGTAAGCATATCCCATGACAAAACTAAGGTTTTAATAGCTTAAATAAAAAATTTGTCATAACTACTCTTTCACTTCGTCAATTGCTTCAAGGAAAGTTCTCGATATTTGGCTGATTACATTATGGGTATAAATCCCCCAAGTTGCAAAATTTTCAGTTGAGGGAGATGACAACCCAAAAAGGAACAAATAGGATTTATACAGAGAACCCGTAAATTCATTTAACCAAGGAGCTAAGGAATTATTTCATCAGAACGTAACCTCCTTAAACCAGAAAATTCTTCGTCATTGGTTTAACATTAATGAAAAAGAAAAATGATGAACTTACTTAGAACAAAGATGACTTGAAACCAAAAATTTTGCAGCAACTAAATGCACAAAAGGAACTTCTAGACTTGAGCAAATGAGGAGGCTTTGAAATAAGAACTGTAGTAGCAAGTTAATGGCACCAAAAAGAGCTCTCTTGCTCACCACGACGTATGGAAAATTAGCTGGAAGAAGATAGTAGGCTGGGCATCTACAAGTGGTAACAAGAAGAGGACTTTCACGAGAGAGAAGAGAGAAAAAAAGAAGGGATATTGATTGGAGGAGAAGAGAGAAATGCTGAGGGTTAGTTTCCAAACTCATTTTCTCCCAAAATACCTTAGTTTTTCTTTTCCTTTGCCCTCCATTCTTCCGAATTACTCTAGACACCCAAGGTTATCTATTTTTAATACTTTTAGAATTTATTTGTTTCTAAACTCCAAAAATAAGTTAAAAGAAATTCCTAAGATTGAACCCAGATATTTATTAGATTTTATTCATGCTTGTTATTGATTAAGACATTACACCTAATGAGTTAGATGCTATATTTTGTATGGTTTTGAAGATAAAAATGAATCTTTCTAATGGTATAATTTTTGGCATTTTGTACTAAAAATTATTTTATGAATCTTGTCTTTTTTTTTGTATTTATATGCTTTAAAATTAGTTTTTAATGCATATAAATTCTAAAAAATTAAAGTTGATCTTGTAGGCCATATAAGATAATTAGTTTTAAAAAAATAATTTTGGGATTTTTGTTGCATTTGTTTGCATTAAAATCCATTATTTGAAATCCAATTTTTCAACAAAAATCTATTTATTATTAAAATTTTTTTTTCTGAAAATTTTTTTCTAGAAAGTTTGTGGAAAAATTGTCTTTTCCTTGAAAATTAATTTTCTAGAATTTTAATGTATTTGTTGCATTAATTGAATTTTTTTTCATTTTTCTGTTCATTTATTTGTTAAATGAATATTTGACCAAAGAATTTTTTATTTTATAAATTATTTTTCTAGAAAATGTGTTATTTATGGAAATATGAATTTTTGAGTTAAGTGCGGTTGTTTTCATAATTTATTAACGCTTATAATTTTTTATTTATCTATGTGATGAATAAATTGCACATTCATGTCTTTGTGAGGAATGCATGTTAGAAGCATTGATATTTTGTTGAATGCCTATGTTGTGCGATGTATGATTATTCCAAATATGTGTAGTATATATAAAAGAATGTGTGGCTTCCCCAGTTTAATTATGTAGATTGATGTAGTAGGAAAATCAATTATGTAATTTATTTTTCAAGGGTTGTATTTATATTAAGGCCTTGTAAAGGGATGTGTTTTTGCTTCTACTTGATGTATATATTACATAGCTCTGGCCATGCAGTAAGATATCAACGGAATCCTTTAGTTGGATTAATAAATGTATGTCGTGATCAAGTGGGATCAAAGTTCCGTGCACTAGTAATTTAATTAGGTGCTTAATTAAATTCTATGTGAATATAGGTTATTATGAGCCTAGCGAAATTTTTGATCTAGTGACATAGGTGATTAAAACATCTAATTAAATAATTTAGGATACGTGCAATAATAATTAATCATATGCAATGATGTAGTTAAATGGCCTCCAAGAGCATTGTTTCTGCGTTGGTAAGGTAGAAAAACTAGATAGAAAGAACTCATAACCTTTAGCATAGGAAGATTCAGTATCTTTTTAATGAGCATGAGTTGCTCGATCACTTGGCCAATGCATGGCTCCGCCTGAAGCTAGGAATACTGCCTAGCATTGTCATAACCAAGAAGTCTATGAAGCTTGTTTTAAGAAAGATAGGAGCATGCGCTTTACCATGTTGAGTTCCATCCACAATTACCTTATTGGGGAGTTTGAGAACTTTCCAACTACCAAGGAAATGTGAGATCAACTAGGGTTGAAATATGGCAGTATGTCTACTACGAGTCTCTGTGCTTTGACCTTGAGGTTCAATCAATATGTGATGAACCCAAAACACTTAATGGTTAAACACCATAAGGTGATGTCTGCAATGATCAAAGAGTTGAGGGCAGCATGTCATGATCTCACTTATGAACAGTAGGTCCTAGCTATGATTAAATCCCTTCTTAAGCCCTCTTGGGGACAAGTGAAATTAGCTCTCACTCATAATGAAGGGATCAGAATGTTCAATGACATTTCCCGTCATCTAGAACTTGAAACGGAACGCAAATAGGTGAATTGCATTACTGCTTTGTGGCAAATGTTGGACAACGTAAAGGTAATAAGCTTCAATGTAAGAAAAAATGCAAGGGAAATAACCTAGAACCTTAGCCTGGCAGGACAAATAGAGGTAAACATACCCGAAAGGATAAGTCAAAGCTGAAATATTATAATTACAGAAAGAAAGGGCATTTTGCACATGAGTGTTCTAAGACTCAGAAGGTTTGTCCTTGCTTTTTTTCTTCTAAAATTTTAGTATGTCCTCATGTATTTGTAACTCACTTTATTCTTGGTTGGATGGTAGACTCAGGAGCAACAAAATATGTGACTTGCAATCAGGAAGGGTATGTAGATTACCATCGAATGCCAACGGGTAAATTATGATGGGGAGCATATAAGAAGAAGTGTTGTTATGTGTTAGAACCTATCAACTCACTATGCATGATGGGTGTGCACTGATCTTATATGATGTGTTTCATTTACCTTCTATTCAATATAATCTACTTTTTGTCATAGTTATGATGAAACTAGGATTTATTTTTTAATTATGAGAATAATGGCTTATCCATTTATTTAGACAGAAGCTTCTTTGGTTATGGTTTTTCAAAAGATGATTTGGTTATGTTAGACATTAATTCCAATAATGATGGTGCTTTTATTGTTCCTTCTTCTGATAATAATGCTTTATCTGTTAAATGGCATGCTATATTAGGACATATTGGACAAGAAATAATGCCTATATTGACTAGAGAAAGGTTATTGAGCCTTCTCACCAAAGTAAATCTTCCAACATATGATCCATGTCTTACTAGAAAAGTAAGCAGAAAGATTTTTGGTAAGGTTAAATGTGCCTCATCTTCTGTGGAATTGATTCATTCGAACATATGTTGTTCTATGCATATAAGGGCACAACATGGTGCATCTTATTTCATCACCTTCATATATGATTTCTCGAGGTGTGAAGTCTTGTTTTTATTATCACTTCACTTTGAAGCTTTGGATTATTTCAAACGCTTTGTAGCAGAAGTTGAGAATAAGAAAGATAGGAGCATTAAGGCTCTTCAAACCAACTGAGGACGAGAATACTTGTCTGATCTGTTCAGAATGTTCTATGAAGAGAAAGAGATACGTAGTCAGTTAACGATTCTGGGAACATTGCAACAAAATGGTGTTGCGAAGAGAAGAAATCACCCATTACTAGACATGGTTAAGTCCATGATGGCATAGGCAAACCTCCTAATAAGTTTTTCAGGGGATGGTTTGCTAACTACAACATATATCCTAAACCTTGTACCTTTAAAGTCAGTCTCAACCACTACATATAAGTTATGGAATTGTGTAAAGTTTAATTTAGAAGGCTTACACCCATGGTGGTCTGTAGGATTTGTTCACAATGCTTCCTATAAGTTTATGAAGTTAGGTCCTAGAGCTGGTAAGTGTGTATTTATCAAATATTTTGAGCACTCTAAGGGTTACGTTATGAACGGTGAGCATCATGATGGAGAACTGATAGAGATTGAGTCCCGTGATGTTGATTTCTTAGATGATGACTTTCCAAGCATTGGTGGAGTACATAAGAGTCTTGAGTTCTATGAGTTAGAGGAACATCAAGATGGTGTGACCTAAACTCATGAAATGGATGTGGCTCTACAAAATCATGAGATCGTCAGAACCTTCTTTAGACCCACAATATGGAGAAGCTTGTGTGGAACTATTCCTCGCAGACACTTTCAGAAAAAAGGTGAGTCTTTCTTAAATGTTTCTGTGGATGCGGATAAGCCTTCTTCTTACAAAGAAGACCAATAATATGGAGAAGCTTGTGTGGAATTGTTCCTCGCAGACACTTTTAGATAAAATGTGAGTCATTCTTAAATGTTTCTGTGGATGCGAATAAGCCTTCTTCTTACAAAGAAGCACTTGATTACCCTGCTTCGGAAAAGTGGCTTAACGCCATGAAAGAAGAAATGGACTCCATGATAGATAACCAAGTTTGGGAGTTGGTTAATCTACCACCTAGGCAAAAGATCATCAGAAACAAATGGATCTTAAAAATTAAGAGCAAGGTTGATGGATCAATTAACAAGTATAAGGCTTGACTAATGGTGAAAGGATACACCTAAAATGAGGGTGTAGACTATGAAGAGACCTTCTCTCCTATGGTGATATTTGCGTCTATTCACCTCATCCTAGAAATTGTGTATATTTAGATTTGGTATTGTTCCAAATGGATGTGAAGACAGCTTTCCATAATGGAAAACTGGATGAAGATATCTGTATGGATCAACCCGTTGGTTTTGAAACTAAAGGACAAGAACATAAAGTGCGTCACTTGAAGCGATCCAAGCAATCGTCTCGACAATGGTGTATTCGGCTTCATAAAGCCATCATTTCGGTGGGCTTTACCATGATCGAAGAAGGCCCTTATGAATATGTCAAAAGAGTTGAGACTAAGTTTCTTATACTTTCACTTTATGTGGATGACATATTGCTTGTTAGGATTGACATGGAGTTGATACTGTCAACTCAAAAGTGGCTATCATCCACCTTTGAGATGAAGGATTTAGGTCAAGAAGATTATATCCTTGGGGTTACGATCACGAGGGATCATTCTAAGAGATTCTTGAGTTTGTCTCAAGAAACCTACATCAAAAGGATTTTAGATGGATAAAAGCCTTCACCTAAACATGGATCATTGTCTTAAGTCAAAAGAAGAAAGGAAGAAGATGGAAAATATTCCATATGCCAATGTAGTTGGTAGTTTAATGTATGCTATGTTGTGTACACGACCTAACATGCTAGTTAGATGGTGACTTAGTATGTCATTTATTCGTTGGTACCTTTCTCATATGGTCGCACGATTCATTTACCTATATGACTGAGAGTATGAAACAAATATTGGATTGAGAAGCACATATGCCCACGTGTATGAGGAAGAGATGTTGCATGACATGTGATGCCTCCACATGGGCATGCATCATGGGATTATTCTTAATCTTAATTATCTATTAATTATTTAATTTATTTAAATAATTATTTAGGATAATTAAAGGAGATGATTATATGTTAATTATCTAGCAGGTGAGACTAATTATCTATATGATAATTAAAAGATATAATATCCTAACTAATTGAAAGTTTTAGAATTTGTTGGTATCTTAACGTCTAAGTGAGATAGGGATACTGATATGCTTTTATAGAGAGCAGATAAAACAGAAATGTGACGTACAATTACTTACTTCCTCCTGCACCTTACATGCATGAAAATAATTTATCTCCTACTCTTTCTATGTTCTGAATAGGCATCATCAAAGGACTTGGGTATTTTGGAATGTGTGTTTTTTTACTGTGGAGGACTCGGAGCCACTCTATCACCATCGAGAAAGGAGATCGATCGTAATTGTGATCTAAGCCGGATCCTAGCTATAACTTTCGGGTGGGATCAACTAAATGTTTGTTTTCATCCCCTTTAATTTTTTCCTACAATCTCCTATTTACTTTTTCTTAAAAATGGTTGATAAACATGTAAAACGTATCACGGTGTTTTTTAGAAAATGGTGCAACCGTATAAATATGTAGTATTATATTCTATATATTCCTTTGAAAATGATTAGTCAATAAAGTCTTTTATCTTCTATATATTTATTTTTAAATGAATAATTTATTCATTTAAATTATATCTCCTGGATAAACTATGTATTTCTTTATCTGCTTTTGTTGTAGTAAAAGATCTGAAACATTTTATAGATGGACTTGACTATTGATGCA
This sequence comes from Ceratonia siliqua, assembly GCA_034509205.1. Lineage (NCBI taxonomy): Eukaryota > Viridiplantae > Streptophyta > Magnoliopsida > Fabales > Fabaceae > Ceratonia > Ceratonia siliqua. The sequence continues at coordinate 17,407 of JASKGM010031628.1, read as the reverse complement.
GAATACCGAAAGTGAAATTGGATCTTCTTCTTTTGGTGACTCCTCCATGTAGCATTCTGACATAGTCATGAGCATATTTCGAACTTTCAGTTGATATGAAGAGAGAAATTTTACAATGCCATTGTAGTAAAACTTGTAAGACACCAGAACAGATGTGTGCCTGACCAATGTTTAAGCCTTGCGGGAACCTAAAAGGTTACAATGAGGCTGCAAATGATGGATACGCATGCCATTAATTTGAAGTCTTTACTATGATTTTTTTGTTTTTTTAACCAATGCTTCCTTGCATTCTATATTTAAGATAGACTATAGAGAAATATCATTAGGACACCTGTTACTTCTCAAAACTTTTTTATATAATTATTTTTTCTTGGTTACTGTCTAACCTCAAGAGTATGTTTGAAATGATAAGAATTAATGGAAGAAAATGGAAAATAAAGAAATAGAGATTTTTTTTCCTTATTTATAAATTTTATTTCTATCTAATACTGTCAAACGGGGCGGGCTGGAAAATGTCAACCTGCCCCGCCCCTGGTGGGTTGACAGGCGCCAACCCGCCGAAAAACCAAAGAAAAAGAGGAGAAGCTGGCGGGTTGACCCACCAACCCGCCCCAACCCAGCCCACCCCACCATGCAGGCGGGGCGGGGCGAGCCAACCTGTTATTTTGACAGGTTGCAAATTTTAAACCCAGCCCGCCATTTTAAGCGAGTTGGGTGGGCTAACCCAGCGGGTCCAACCCGTTGTGACAGCTCTATTTCTATCCCCTGCTCCTTAAGAAATATATTTATGCTCTAATACTTTCTTTTCATGACACAGTAACTACAAAAATCTCATACCCTCATATTTGTGGTTTGTTATAGATAGTTTTATCAAAATTAAGCATGGGAAAGAACTTAATTTCTATTATTACAAATAGAATTTGCGTACTAATTAAAATGCCTTACTAAGTTCTAATTACCAAATGACCGGCAAACTTCATAACAGACATTTAGTTGAAATTTCTTAATAGTACAGTTGACAGGTTGATTATCTATATTAAATATCATGTACATAATTACCAAATTAATTTTTAATTTTAAATAACTATTTATACTTTTCAAAACGCTTATATAAAAATTGATGTACCAGTTATATATAGATCTTGATTAATAAATATTAAACTATATAAAGATTTTTTATACTATTTTAATTTATGCATGATTTTTTTAAGCTACCACAAGTTAGACATGTTGAAAAATGCATTATTAGATTAAACTTTGTTTGATTTTTTCTTTTTTTGGTAGGAGCATAACTTACTGTTTTGTGACAAGTATGTGAATTCATTTGCTTAGGAATTTCTCAATTTATTTTTAAATTTTCTTAAAATTAGCAAGTTTTCATCTATTCATTTTGTGCATATTTAGAAGGCTTTAACATTCTTATTCATTTGACATGTACTTGAATTCTTATTCATATGCATATATATAAAGCAACTTGGAGCTTTACAAGGGTAAAAATATCTAGTTATCCTCTAATTGAGGCCTGTCAAAGGTAGAATTTTCTTTCCCAAAACGATTCTTCACAATCCCAAGGCCATTTTTATTTGACGAATGATGAAATTTGCTACATCTGTGACACTATGGAATCACTATTCGGTCATTTTATACTATCAATCATTTTTTAACGAAATGTTGATTTTTTTTTCGAGATTGCAATCGAATTGCATTTTCAACCCATATTTATTCTTAATTTTGTTTTCACTCAATGAAAGGGACCTTAAAATTGTTCTATCCATTTTAAAATATTTGCTCGAAAATATCACACTAATAGAAGTAACTTTGCAAGGAGAGTTCCCATTGTCTCTTATCTGCCTTTTCAGCTTCAGCATCCAAATTCCAGAGACACTGAAGAGATAATTTATGATGTTTTGTGGCAGAGGCATGGGCGGCGGACGTGGAGGTGTAGGAGGAATGTTAAGAACGGTTGGGAGAGCAGTGACAAAAGTTGGTGTTGCTGGCAGTGGAATACAAGAGCCCTTTTCTTCTACAGCCACTGCCACATCCAAATCCAATTCTTCTTCTAGGTCTACTTCTCCCACTTCTAAATTTACCCGCAAACCCAAATCGTCAAGCCAACTCTCGCTGTCTTCCTCTGTTTCTTCTCATAATACGAATACCATGCCTGGCTTACCCGCTTGGCATTCTTCATCCGAGGGTGATGATTGTGATTGGGTTTCTGTGGATAGGATTGAAGATGAGGGTATACATGGGTTTTCTTGTCCTTACAATTTTGGGCCTATTCCTTCTGAGGATGAGGTAGAAGAAACCGTCTATGCTCTCAAACAGTAAGCTGCTTCTTTCTTTATTTTTCTCGTAATTCTGAAATTTATTTCGGTATTGAATTTCACACTTCATATGCCATGATTGTTTTTATCTTATTTTATATGATTGTTTATCTTATAATAGTGGGTGGAGAAACTCGTTGGTTCTTCTGTATTGATTATGGGTGTAATTCCTTTTTCTTCTTCAAGCATGTGATGGAATCATCAAATAATTTGGTATTATGATTGCCTTTGTGGCTGTTCTGGTGGTATTGCTAATGATGAGTGGGACAAATTCTCGACTCTATCTGCTTTCTGTCCAAAATAGAAATAGGATATTTTAAACTGTTGTTTTCATTAAATATTATATGATGTTTGGTCTCATAATGGGCAAACTGAGGGCAGTGTATCATGTTTAGGTTTCTACTAACGAATGGCCATTTTGAGAATCTATCCAATTCTTTTGCTGTCATTTTTAAACAATTGAATGGGATGTTTGCTTTGAAAATTCTATTGATATATAAACTACTAGATTGTCTTCATTATCCTGTCTATTTGGTTCACTTATTCTTGAATGCGTATAATGTCCTAGTTGAAGTCCCCATTGCTGTTTTCATCTGCTATGTTTTTCCATGGCCCCCTTGAGTTGCTTTTGAATAAGTAGGATGGGGTTGGTAATTTTGACTAAACCTTTGCTATAATGATTGTTATTTCTACATACTTTTACTTACAGGTTCCATCTTGTCCTGATTAATTTTGGGGGAGTACTTTAATCAGTGCTTTCAGTGGGCCCTATGATTTATTTGAGTGGATTGTTATCTGCACGTTTGCACAGAATATTTGCTTATCTTTCAGAATCTATGTTTTCTCTTCGTCTTTGGAATTTTCTCTATCTTGCAAGAACTTCATCGTTTTTTATATATTCTTTTAAATTCAAATAAATATCAGTCTTGCAAATTTGATTTTTTTTTTTATAACGGTGATGCTGATATTTTCTATACAGGGTGTTTGGGCCGGCCTCATATGCCCAACTCTTTAAAGTTAACTGTGGATTGGACAATGATATGGCTGATCATGTCTCAATTCCTGGTTCCCAAGTTTCTACTGATGGATCTGACTGGGTGGAGCCAACTTTGTATCCATATAATTCAAGGATGCTGCTATCTGATGGATCAAATAAAGTTTATTATGCGTTTCATTTATTGCAGACTGAACCATCAGTTCAGGTGCAGTTTATAGTCCATTATAATGAATGAAACTCAAACTTTCCTATGTAAATGTGAACCGAACTGAATTCATGCAGTTCATTAGTTAAAACTCTTGGGAGCTAGGGAACACTTTTGTTTTATAGTGTATTGCAGCTATTCTTTTTTATATGTATCATGAGAAATAATCACTTTCTTTCAACAATGACACTTGTTTATTTAAACCTGTTCAAGTATTTCTTTCTTACAACTATGGTCTTGCTGCAGAGAATGGTGAAATCATTATCATCTGATAAAGCTGTTTGGGAAGCTGTTTTGAACAATGAAGTTGTACGGGAACTCAGGGAGTCATTCTCTGCTGGTTGGTATCAAAGTAGTTCATATGTTTAGTAATTTCATTTTTAAATGACTCTTCATGCGCATTTTCTCAAAAGTTTGAATTGTATGTTGATAGCTGGATTAAGTGGTGTTCTCATCTCTCTATTATTTCATTTATTATACTAATATTACTCCTCTTGTTTGGAATGAGTTATACTTTCGAACTTCCAAAGGGTATAGAATATCTGATTTTTAACAAAAAAGTCATGTCATGCTTCACATGTTCCACAGAAGGTATGATTTAAAACTTTTTATTTGCATGATGGGCACATTTGGAATTCGTGGAGAATGGGTTCACATTGACAATGCTTACTGCTATTGTAGAGAGAATAATTGAATAGCTAAATCGCCATAGAGATAGGTCTTGTTGAATATACGATAAAGCTTTATCTCTTTCCTTGTCATGCACATTTCATTCTGGAAAAAAAGGGGAGCTGGGTTAATCCTATCTCTCAGCGAAGTTGTTTACTCTTAATTTTCCCTACCAGACATGATATTTTTTGCCTGAATTCCTGAGTTCTGCTAAAATTGGTATTCCTGGTGGAAAACATTTGGTTTTAGTCAAATGAAATATGTGCACCCTGATTCCTGTATATCTTATTTCTTTTATGTTGTTTATTTTCTCCAAGGGGCCTATTGTCTTATTCTTTCATCAAACTTATAGGCTTATGGCTAAATAACGTACTTTTCCAATAGAGATTCCAGCAAATGCCTTGGCATTGACCAATGTGATTTTTTCTGTAGGCATTGTTATTTAACTTCATGTTGACCCATGTTCAATTAACATTCATGTATTACTTGAATCTTGAAAGATCAACAACAATCTTTTTCTTTTCTTTCTATGCCTTTGATAGTATCTGTTACATTCTTCATCTACTATTGCTCTTAACTTGTGTCTAAACAGCTTTTTTTTCTTACCTATTGGTTTTTTTTTTTCTTTTCAATTCCTGGCATATGTTTTCTATCTTTGCTTCATGTTATTCTGTTTAAATTGTAACTTCTCTACCTAATCTCTTCATGAGAGTGCTTTCTGAAGTAATATATTCACCACAAGTCTTGTTATGTGAGTAAGCAAGTCATTAATCGAATTTTCAATTATCACTAAGAGTAGTTTAGTTGTTGCTTTCACCATTCCATTCTGATTTTTAGTATCACGAAATTTGATGTTTACTCCTTTTTCCTCTTCATTTCTGTTTTAGTTGGCTCATTGCACAAGAAATGATCAATTTTTCTTATTTCTTGTTCTTTTTTTTTTTCATAATATAATTGTGCTTTAATGTTGTTAAAATTGGTGGCAAATTAGAAATCTGTTGTTTTTTACATTTGAAGCACTGACTTGGGAGGGTTGATGTAACACGAGATGATACTAATCACACTGAAGCCTCAAATATTTACGCATATGACAAGATGTAAACCATATAATGAAAAACTTCATTATTTTCATGCATGTTGAAATGACCAGAACTTTTCTAAGAAATGTATATAGGGGAAATGCCTATGATGTGTCTTGTATGAGTTTGGAACCCAAATGACCTAAATTTTTAGGTTGTTCATCGGTTCGATTTAGTTAGTTTTTACATCTAAAAAACTAGATCAATTCAATTTGTTTGAAGTGACTCAACCAATTCAATTAGTTGGTTTTGGTCTTAACTTTTTTTCTTGGTTTAGGTCAAATTGATTTGAATTGTGATTAATTAAAGCTTATTTTACTAAAGTTTAATATAGAAAGGTTTTTTCTAATTTTTGTAGTACTACAACTTGTAAAATATAAATATTTAGTAAAATCTTAATGTTTAGTAAATGAAAATAACAACCAAATGTTATAAGAAGACATATTAAATTAAAATTTATGAAAATATATGTAATGGTTGTTTTTTCAGTTTAGTTTGGTTCTCACTTAAAGAAAACCAAACTAAACTGATTTTAACCAGTTTTGATTATTTTTTGGCAATTTGGTTTGGTTTGATTTTGTGTAATCAGCTTGGATCAATTTTGAATACCCTTACTAAATGTGTCTTGTGATGTCAATGATTATCAAATAAATAACAAAATCAGTTTATTTAGTGACTGTAATGGAACACAAAACCTTTCTGATGTGTTGTTGCTTGATAGTTTTTCACTGTACCTGTCAAATGGCAGGATCCCAAATAGCACAAATTTTTCTTCTCGAATGAAGGTGATCATTTTAATTCTCTTTTATTCTCTAAGGAAGGGAGATGTTTGGTGACCTTGTTCAATGTACTTCAGCTCATGAGTGGTTATAAAGTTTCACGCTGACACCACTTGTGACATGGAAGTCTTATGATGATGATAACAGTACTGTCCAGGTTCAGCATCTGGAAAGGATCCTCTAAAGGGTGCACTTTATAAAGTATAGTTGATGAGAAATTAACGGTTCTAGTCTTTTGTAAAGTATGAACGAGTAACCTGATAACAAACCTATGGATGTGTGAAAATTACCTCCTTTGATTTTCTCTTCAATGGTTACTTATTTGCACTTTACTCTCTAAAATCTTGCACTTTAGAGAAGCCGGATCCAACATTTACATACTTATTGCAACCTTGTCTAATCTGAGTATGAAATTGACAGAAGAGCAGGTTCCTCAGAGTCCAAATGGGACTTCTAAAAGTGACTCTCATGGTACAACGAATGTTGTGGTGTGGATATTTGACACTGCCAAAGCAAAATTCATGGAAGTGATTGAGAAAATTACAAAGATTGTGAATGAGTTGTTTCAACCTGCAGTTTACCAGACAGCTACAGATGCAGAAGCCCCTGATCCCTTCATTGAGAAGTTGAGAAATTCCTTCATGCTTTCCATCATGGTCCTGTTGGTTGTGGTGGTGAGTCGAGCCCATAAGGATTGACATAACTTGACGACATGACAGCACATTGTCATTGGTTTAACTTTGTATAGACAGAACTTGCAATATGGGATGCATTGTTTATGGGTTGTTATGCTTGTTATAGACATTGAAATCTATGATCTGATTCATGAATGCTAGTTATTTGCCAGGTTTTGGTGGTAGTTTAAACAGAAACTTGTTTGCCTAAGCTAACACGGTGGTCATCCATCATATGTTTGGTTTTGTTTTCTCAATATGCTTAAAGTGGTTTTAAAACTTGGAGAAAAAGTAAGGAGAATGACAAACTAGGAAGAAATCGCGGGAATTAAGTAATTTTTTGTAAATAATTGTATATCATATCAGCTAGACAAAAGTACATATATTTTATTGTGAAAATATTTTTTACGAAAGTGTTTGACTCGTTGTTTTAAAACTCGGACCGTTTCGACTGAATAACTTCCATTGTTCCAAGCATTGCTTCGACTGAATAACTTCCATTGTTCCAAGCATTGTTCTAGCATTTAAATTGGAAATTTAAATGATCCAGGTTGAATCATAAATTTTAAAAATAGTGAAGACCAAATTAAATTTTATGCATATATATATATAATTATAACATTATTTGATTTTACTAATTGACTTGATTGACCTATGACTCTATAACATGTCTAAGTCACAATCTAAGTCAATTTCAAAATTTAAAATATTGATTCCACTAAACAAAACAAAGTGGATAAAGTAAGGGTGAAGCTATGGGCACTCCCTTGTAATAAATCTTTTAATGAATTTTATAATATCTCTTTACTACCTTATTTTTTATATTAAATATTTAATTAATTTATATTTAAATTATTTATTCACACTCTGAATTAAACTTAATCACTAATGCAATTAAATTTATTTTTTTATTAAATAAAAAATTAATTTATCTATGCTTCTATTCTTCTTCTTCCCTATTATTATTCTTTTTTACAAAGCTAAAGTAATTCAGTTTTTTACATAATCAAATTATGACAGAACATCAAAATATTGATAAAAGTTAATATGCCGATGAAATTACTTACCCTGATGATGCAAATAGTCCTAAAAAGATATGAGTTATTATCTTGACACGTTTACTTCAAGTATAATTCTTATCTTCATACTCTAACTATTTTCAAGTACGATTGTTAATTTTTTAAGTGCAAAGTTAAGTTATACTTCTCATTAATAATGAATTTCACTTTGCCTATACATTCAAATATATTATTATCATATGTTTTTATTTTCATACTCTAATTATTTTTAAGTATGAGTATTAATTTTTCAAGTACAAAATTAAATTAAATTTCTCATTAATAGTGAATTTCACTTAGCCTATACATTCAAATATTTATTATTATATGTTTTTTATTTTACAGATAATTTACATGTAAGCTTTAGATAAAATATTTCTGTGAGTAAAATTTATATATCTTGCTATTTGCAATTTTTATTTATACATTTTTAACAAATTATAGCTGTAACTATACTTTAATTTGTGTGATTATAATTCATCTTTACTAATATAGTTATTTATGAAGGATCATTCATGCTAATTAATGAAAGTAAAAAAATATTTTTCATAAAGGTTTAATAGGTAGTTAGGGAAATAATAAAATTAAATTATAATAATAAATTGAAACTAATTAGAATAGAAAAAATATTAATATAAATTGAAACTCTGAAAAAAATTTAAATATAACTTAACTAGGCTTTTAAATTTATTAAAATATTTTAACAAAAGAAGGTTCTAAAATTAATTATTATTTTTCATACATAAATTATAAGTGCAACTATATTTAAATTTTGAATATCAAAATTAAATTTGTACTAATTAAATTTTATGGTTATCATGCTTATTAATAGTTAAAATATTTAATAAAAAATTAGTCAAAAAAATTAATAGGTAGTTTTAAAATACCAAGAAAGAAGAAAAATAAGGGGATGAAAAGTTTATCTAATGAGTGATTGAGTTTAATTAGGAGTGTGGATATAAAATTTAAATATAAATTAATTAAGTATTTAATTAATATTAAAAAATAAGTTAATAAAATGATATTTATAAAAATTTATGAAAAAGTTTGTTATAAGAGAGTGTCAAATGTCAATAAACATTTAGGAGTACTAATAACCCCGTCCATAAGTAAGTATAAGATAATTAATTTTAAAATTTATATTTGGAAATATTAAAAATTAGAAAGATTGGTTAGTATCCCAGCTGCTGCTAGTCTTCCTACTTTCATGTTCTCCATAAGTGTATTTTAATTGAGATATGCTATATTTACAAACTTATTTTTAATAAATTTATAAATTCACTTCATTTCTTGTCACAAGATTACACTTATTCCATTACATTAAAACTCAACTCCTCACAAAATGACATGGCATAAATTTGTGAGATTTGTGAGCCTATGCTTTGTCATTTTAATTTTCAACTGTTTTTATTTTAACATATGAATATTTCTATCATACCCCTGTACACATATATACAACTTTTTGTCCCCTAATGTCACACCCCGAATATAGAAGCGTAATCGGCGTAGAAAGTCACCTAGCAACCTATCAGCCTACTCTATGACTCTATGCAATACAATTCAAAATAACTCAATTTGAACTCAAGTAAATTTATAAACTAAGTCCACAAGGTTATCTAATTTAAGTAGTAAACTTGTTATATCATTTCTACATAAAATTGGGCAGAGTTTCCTTTGAAATATGAGCATTCTCGGGTATAACCTACAACCAAAATGGATGGATAATTCCACCACACAGAGTTTCATAACCTCAAGGGCACAAAACTAAAGATACTAATAACACTAATCAAACTAATTCATATCTATATGACATGACTAAAATGCTAAAATGACTCAATACTCTTCCTAGCCAACATGTCCCATGCCTTCTCAAAACACTCAACCAACAGGAGAAATGCCTACCATAGCTAATTAGCAGGCTCAGCAGAATATGGAGATTCCGAAGATTTAACACCTGCAGCTTGGTCTGAAAAGAAAAGAAAGAAAGAAATGAGTGAGTTACAATGACTCAGTGAGCTAAAACCTTCTTTCAATCCTACACATAGAAGCCACATGATAGCTATTGAACTATAAAATTTAGGAAGGGAACTAACATATGTAGAAAAGAGCTTTAGGAATGAACTCATAACAGGAAACATATTATAAATTGGAAACCAAAATCATCCTAAGGGAAGGTTGGATGATATAGTCAACATTCATAAATAATTATTTAGAATTCCATGAATTATCTTAAAATACACACACACACACACACATATATATAACGAGAAAGAAAATCATAAAAATATACTTGTCAATGTAAAGAACTAACATAAAATTTTAGGGGATTAAATAAAATTTAAAATATAAGGGTGGATGGATCCAATAGTTCTTCTCATAGGTAACTCTTGCTCAAGAGACAACGTATCACATGCATTTGGAGTAATCTCATAGATGAATTAATCACATACCCGTTCCAATAGCCTACCTTATACCTCCCATAAATAGTCCATGGACAAATAATGATAGGTGCACCTAGGGTTACCTTATATAAGTGCCAAAAGATCCACCAAAACTTCACTTATCAGTGAATTTATATTGCCATACCTTCACAATTAATTTAAGCATAGAATATTACAAATTTACAATACTTTTTCTATATAAAAAAATAATCATCAGAAAACTTGTTTCAATCATATAATTCAACATCCAGAAATTTACATAATTGGAGTTTATTCCCAATAATTCTAAAATCTCTTTGCATGGCAATATTTCCATAAAAGTAAGATTTTGGCATAAAAGGGTAAATAATATAACTCAAGGATTAGTCAAAAACATAATTAAAATTTTCTTTTGCTATAAAAGAATAATTAATATAATTTCAAGACTATCATAAATAATTTCATATAGTTTCATATATATAGCAAAGGTAGAAGCTTCAACTCACCTTACTAACTTCAAAAAGTTTATTGCACAATGCCACTCATGACGATTTATGCTACACCATGTAAAACCAAAATGAATTTTAATCATCCCTAACTAAACCCAACCTTCCATATCTCAATGGTTGCAAGCAAGCAAGCTTTGAATTTCTAGTCCTATTGCAATGAATTTCAAGCTAAGAAACACTATTCCCAAAACTGAGATTGTGGGCATGAAGAACAAAGAAAAAAAAAATGAAATATCCTAATCACAAAACGCTACAAAAATTCAGGTTGCTGGAAATCTCATCTCTTCCTGTTGGTTCACGGTTTTTGTTGCTACAAATGGTGATTTGGAGCCTCTGTGAACTGCTAACAGTCTAAGGAAGTTGAGTTGCTGCAGTTGGTTGGATGGGTAAAGGAAATAACAGCGGGGGTTGAGAGATTAGAGAAGAGAATGGTGATTTGGTGGATAAGGAAACCAAAGATGGATGGTGAAGAGGTTTGGTGGCTGGAAATGGAAGGAAACAGCTTCTGAGAGCTTCTCCAAAAGTCTAAAATGACGAGGAAAATGGTTGGTCTTCATTTATTTGAAATCTTGAAAAAATTTATTATTATTATTATTTTTAGTCCCTCACCCACTAAAGGCACTATAGCTAATTTTTCAATTATAATAATTTGATCCCCTTAATTTTTAAGTTGAACAATTTAGTTTTATAATATTTTAGAATGTTTCAATATTAGTTTTCTCGTTAAGTTATTATTCAAAGTTTAACTTTAATAGCTAAGGTAGCCACCATTGTTGCCACATGGGTATAGACAAGCATACACAAACCGCCATAGTTTATATTAAAAGTCTTAATTCTAAATTTCAAAACAATAATTCATAAATTTCATAACAATAATTTACTAAATTTTATAATTCATAATTCATAAATATAATATCCAAATTTTATTTTTAATTATAAATTTAAAATTTCATAAATTCATAATTTTAAATTTCATAACAATAATTAACTAAAAATTATTTTTTAATTTTATCCAAAAAAATATAATATCTCAGTTTTATATTAAAAGTCATTTTCTATCCAAAAACTTTATAAAAAAGTTATTCTATATACCTTTTTAGTAATTTTATCAGTCATAAGTCATTTTATAGGTTTGTATCTAAATACATTTTCTAATTTAAAAGTATTTCTCAATTATAGACCCAAATACAAAACAACTTCTAAAAAATACATTCTTTTTGAAGAAGTAGAAAAAACATTTTCTAATAAATCTAAACAAATGAACCCTTAGTCCCTTAACTTTTCATAATGTTGAATTGGTTTCCTTGTTAAGTTGTCATCTAAACTTTAACATTGATAGATAAGATGGCCATTATTGTTGCCACATGGGTACAGGCAAACATATATGGACCACCAAATCAGATTGCACGTGCTACTTACGTGCAATCTTTCTTCCACAACACAAATCCCGTAGAGTTGGAACTACGAGACTACCTGCATTTTAGAGAAAAGATTGCACATGAACAACATGTGAAATTTGATGTGGTGGTCCAGGTATACTTGCATGTGCCTACGTGACAACAATGAGACCACCTCAACTATTAATGTTCAATTTTGGATGGAAACTTAATAGGGGATAACAATGAAACATTCTGAAAAATTGAGGGATTAAATTGTTCAACTTGAAATTAGGAAAATCAAATTGCTACAATTGAAAAATTAAGAGGACCAAAAATGTAATTAAACCTATAATTTATTGACATGTGAATACACTAATTGATTTATTTCTTTTATAATTGAATTTACATATTTTCTTTTAATCCATCGAGAATGTTATATTTGAAATATTTAACCCCTCTACCCAGCAACCCACAAGATGTTCATAAAGAGTTTACTTGCAAATGGCGACTGTAGTGATTTTCGTTTCTCTCAGTCTCGTTGGGTTTTTAAATCAATACTATTACACCTATATCTTATTTGCTTCACATAATTTGTTTATGAAACCCAAATTGATTCTGCTGTTTCGTTCTGGGTAATATTGCAGCAATGCCAAGCTGCTTTAGCAATGGCGGAGAAACATCCAGTGCTCTCACACGCTTAGTTTCTTTTCCAGCAATGGCAGAGAAACAGCGAAGACACTTATGCTGGTGATTTCAAAAATGAATGTGTTTCAATGTCACTCATATTCTCCATATCAATTTTAAATTCAATGATACATCCTTTCCTTTGAAGTCCACAACAACTTGATAAATCAGAAAACAAAAGGCATTAAAATGCTTCAGAAAATGGTATATGACTATTACTCTTCATTTCGAAATTCACCCAACCCCTCCTAGAAAATTTGATGTGGAAGTTTTATATCTCCATTTTTTTCTCACTTTTCTCCATCTCCCATCTATACTCTTTGATGAAATTTGCTAACTCCGTGGATTCCTCTGCCTTCTAGCTCATCGGTAAGGATGAGCATTTTACTCAGATTTAATGAGTATCTACAAAATTTATTTGCTTGGTCTAAGTATAGGTATAAACAATGAGTCTAAGCGAGTATATAGCACTCACTATATATATTCTTTCAAATATATCTTCTTGCCAAAATATACTACTTAATACGTTATTTTTTTGTGGTCATGTCAAATTGAAATGAGTAATAATAGAATCAAATCATTATTTTAGTTATTTTGCGGTTAGGTGTTTTTTTAAGGTTTTTTTTTTTATATGACATTAGTTGTTATTTGATTATTCTTGTTATTGTTTGGATTCTATCAATGGATATTTGAGATTTTTTTCCTTGTTACTTGAATTTTATATAGATAAATTTAGATAAATGTCTAAGTATTTGAAAATTTTGTTCAATTTGAAATTTTTTGGGTATATGGGTCTGGATCCAAGTGAGGATGAGCCTTGAGTTTGATACCCACACGGGTATGGGTCTGGGCATGGGCTTGATATTATAGTACCTTACCTGTATCCTACTCATGCTCATCCTTATTCATCGGAGCCTTCTACCATCGGCTCCCTCCGTGCATTGCACATGAAACTATGGATTATACTAATGCAAAAAAAATAAACAAACAAGAAATTCTTAAAGTAGATTGCAAAAGATGTATAGATTAGACTAATAATGAATGAACACATTAGCGTGTTAAATGTTAGATCCACCTCTGAGTCTACAAAAAATATATAGATTAAGTTTACCCAAAAATTTCTCTAAAGATATGGAAACAAATTTAAATTTAATAAATTATGTGGCACAATTGTTATTTTCAAAAATTAGAATCAATCATGGTTGAAAATCAATTGTCCAATTAATTTTTGTACACTTGCCATGTTTTGGTTAATGGGTCATAGGGGTATTGAATCTCCCTCCAATTCAGAAGGGTATTGTAAAAGTATTCTTAACATGTGTACATCTATGTATTGGAATTAAATGGAGGATAAATTTAGGCTTGTTTGGTTTCTGCATTTTAAAAACATTTTTGTTTTTAAAACAAGAACCTGTTTGGAAAAATGTGTGATCTTCCTAACCTTTAAAGACAATTTTTAAAATGTGTTTCAAAACAAGAAAATGAAAATAAATTTTAGTAGATTTTAAAAACTTGTTTAAAAAATAAGTGAAAATACGGTGCCAATTATATTTATTAGTTCAAGTATGTTTAGCATTATGGGATTAAATTGGGCTTTGGTAAACTTATAAAGCTTTTGGAAAAACCAAAATCAAGAAGGAAGCTCTAAGCATTGCGCCGAGGTGATGAATGACAAAGAAAACATCGAAACTGAATCTGTTAATTTGATTATGTTAGAATGAGTCTACATAATACCGAACATGTAGCAAAGGATTCTCAACCAGATTGACTTAGCTACCTAACTTAGCTTTAGTAGTTGCACAGTGACAATCTCATCTGTAACTTAATTTGTTTTATCTGGTGTATAGCTTATCTGTAAGTATAGTTTTGCATGGGATGGACTCTCTTTTATCTCCTCCCACTAGCATGTAAATGTACATAACTTCAGTATATATATTAAACATAATACAGAGTGCAGAGCATCGAGTACCTCTGCACATTCCACTCATTTTATTTGTATCCTTTTAAGGTTTTCTTTCTTGGTATCAGAGCAAACTTGCTCACGCTACAGATATACTCCATGACTTCCGCACACACTCTAACCTTCTCACCACCCAACATTTTCCAACTTATCTCAGTAAGACTAGATGGATCCAACTACCTCAATTGGGTCTCTCAATTTGTTCCTGTTCTTAGAAGCCATGACTTCCTTGGTTTTGTTGACGGCACAGAACTATACCCATCCAAATACTTACCCAGTGAAGCAGACAAGGATGCAGCAGAATTGAATCAGGAATATCTCCTTTGGATGAAAAAGGATCAATTTGTTCTTAGCCTCCTCAATGCCTCACTCACAAACAAGGTTTTCTCCTCAGTCTATGGGAACTGACTCCGAATAATCCTAACAAATGATGATTGAGGCGGAAGCTATTTAAACCATGATCATAAGCAAGTGCATAAATATACTCCCGAAAAATAAGTGGGTACAAGAAGTCATGTTGGCGAGATCTAGCTAGTTCTAAATATACTTGAAATTCCTCCATTTTTTAAATTCGATTTGGCCCAAGGATCGAGGATTTATTGGGTTATCAAAACCCTAAGGATTAATACAAAGCTATGCAAATATTTATTTATATATGACCACTGCTCGTCAGGTATGTTAAATTGCCTCCTGTAAACACCTAATTTTATCCAGGAGTGTGTTAAATTAATAAATTTCTCTCAAAAGAAAAAAAATAATAAAAAGCAAAATTCAAAAAACAAAAGAAAAGAAAAAAGTAATAATAATAATAATCAAATAAAAATAATAAGTAATAAATAATTAAAATAATAAAGGGAGAAGGAAAATAAAAAGCCCAAAAAGATTTTTTTAGCAGCAAAAAAAAAAAAAAAGGGAGTAACAGCCCAAAACCCCTCACCTAACTGGTTCAAGCACATGAACCACCCAGATCAACCCGCCCGACCCAGACCATCATTCACAACCCATATGACAGATCCCCAAATCCTTAATTCCCCCAAAAAAAAAAACCCAATTCCCCGGATCCTTTGTTCCCTGGCCCCCGCGCGTCTATCTCTGCACTTCACCTCTGCTCCATCTTCTCTCAATTCCACACTGTGACAGTCGCCAATCTTGCCTCTATTTTCCCGCTGTCTCCCCTTCAATCACTAGCGAGTGTTTCTCCTTCACCATCAAATAGGAGATCAAACTGGGGAGTTATTTGTTTTGCTTCGAATCACGCCGTGATGAAAGGAGCTGATTCCAGTAATTAAGCATTGATCCACGACTATAAAAGGTGCCGAGGAGGAACCAACAGGGACAAACAAAAAAGAGCCAACCGAGGGAGAGTTTCGAAGAAGAGTCCGAACAAGAGAAAAATCGAGAGTCAACATAGAGCCACTGAGACTGGAAGCAGAACCCGAGGCCGAGAATTCTTGGAGCAACGGAGAACTTTTGGACTAGCAGAAAAGCAAATCAAGAGGAAGACGAGTCAGGGCTCGAGTTTAGTGGATTTGCAAAGAAGGTTTTTTTTTTTTTATCTTCTTTCTTCAATTTTTCTGAAATGATATGATTCAGCTTATATATGGTGGGTATTAATTTGAATTGGGGGTTACAACTTTGTGATGTCCAGATCAAAACCATGAAGCTTGATTATTGCTAATTGATTGGATTTATAAAAATGCTTTTGGAAAAGTGCGTATTTGTGTAGTTTAAAGGTATACTTTAAACTTGTTTGATTTGGGGATAAGGCATGCTGTTGAACAGTTTTTTTTATTGCTGGCTATTCAAGCTACAATTAATTTAAGATTGATCGGGTTATTATTCTGGCTTTGGGTTGCTGGTATTCAATGCATAAGTTGCATATGTGGTGATTTTTTATTCCTTTCTGATGCTGACTATGATTTAATTGAGGTGGAATGAGATCCTTTTGGAATTAAGCTTGCTCTGATATTGATAAATTTGGTTTGGGGAATTTATTGCTACTGAATTCATTTGGTCTTTGGCATGTTTGTTCATTCTGCAGTATAATCCTTCATAATTTGCTTGTTTAGTCTTGGGAAGAGTAAATGTGATAATTGATTCTACATGTTGTAACTCGTTGCATTGCTTTTCATCATCTCATCACTTCTCGGCCAGATTCATGAATTGCTTTCAAGCTAAAATGTGATATTAGGTGGTTCTCTATATTTAGCATGATTTTCTTGGCCTGCTGTTAGTTTGTTATACCCATCCTTTATAAATTCCAATAACAGGTAGTTGATTGCTAGTGCATTTATTCTGATTAGCCTATATGATTACTTAAGGGTGTTAATTTCGGGACATATAATTGGGCTTATTCTCAATGATATGAATTCTGGAAACATGTTTGGATATTCGAAGGCATTAGTTGATATTCCCTACTTACTTAAAATTGATTCTGGTATGATCAGTTTGAGGGTTTTACTTTGGTATTAATGCTGCCAATATCCCCTACTTGTGTGAAATTAATTCTGCCTAATGTTTCTTCCAAATTACAAATTACAATGTGATATTAGATGGTTATCCTTATGATATTTTTATCTTGCAGTTGACCCTGAGCTGATCTGTCATGCCTTCATTAATTGATTGCTAGTGTATTTATTCTGTTAGCCTATTGGATTATGTAAAGGTGTT
>JASKGM010031617.1:0-25444 GCA_034509205.1 Ceratonia siliqua | reverse complement strand
AACCCCCCCCCCCCCCCCCCCCCCTTTCATTTGAATGAAAACATTTCCTCAATTCTTGATAAGTTGTTGCCTCTTCTGTGTCTTTGTGGTTGCATATGCAATCATTTTTGCCTCCAAAGCTGTGCGTGAAAACTTGAAGGAACAAATAAAGGATGTAGATTCAGCACAATCCAAAGAGGTTCCTGTATTTTGGTTTGGCATGGCTGAGGTAAACATGCAAGATAGTACTTCAAATATTATAATGAAATTTGGTTTGAATAATGGAAACAGTGGATTATTTATATTGATGATTTTCTCCATAGTATCTGACACCTTAGTGAAGCAATCTTTTACCCTTGTTCTTTGAATTTATCTAGTCGCTTTCTGTGTTAAAGCTTAAGAAATTGATTGAAGTACATAGCTAATGCTATGCTAGTTTTCCCCCACCCCTGGATATCATGCATGACACACACATGCAAGTTTCTTTTGAGCATTACATAAACCCATTTCAAACTTTATTTTAGCTTCTTTACAACGTGTGATATCCATGCAAACAAATACGAATACAGAGCACATTAATCTGTAACAAAGTTGCGTTTACAGCTTTATGAATGAGTTAAAATGTAGAACTGGAGTTAGCCCATTGTATAGGTCAAATGTTGGCAAATAGAGTACATGATATCATTTAAGTGTAATATCTAACAACTCTTGGCATCGCTAGGCTTTAGTGTAATTTCAGAATTAATTTATGTCTTGCTAATACCTGAACGCCTGTTTAATTGTTCTTTGTTTCTTTTCTATAAGAGCGTGCAAGTTATGGGCACCTTTGATGGTTGGAGCCAAGGAGAGCACCTATCATCGGAGTATAATGGTTCTTACACAAGGTTCTCAACAACTTTGATGCTCAGACCAGGAAGGTACTTCTTTGTCCAGATGCTGAAGAGTTTAACTTGATCTTATAACCCGGAGTCTTCTTCTGATTCATAAAACTTGTGTGTAGGTATGAAATCAAGTTCTTGGTAGATGGTGAATGGCAGCTATCACCAGAGTTCCCCACTGTTGGTGAGGGATTAACGAAAAATAATTTGTTAGTTGTGGAGTGAGTGATAGGTGGTTTGCGTTTTTCTTTCTAATTTTGGTCTAGATTACCGCGTAGCTGGTAATATTAATGAATGTGGGACGTATGAATAAAGTAAATTGCGTCTCAAACTGAAACAGTCACGTCTGCCTACGGTCTGTCCCTTCCCTTGTGAAACAATTTCTCTCGTGTGTCTGTTCTCTTAGTAGAGCTATTACTGATACCTGCACGCACATTTGTTCATATGCCAGCTACTTTCAATTGAGTAATGTTATATATATATTTTTTACTTTTTTATATTTATTTTTAATTATTAATATATTATAAAATAATGATTGTAATAAATGATAGGTCATAATAAAATAATATATGTGAGAGAAAAGAATTGGTAGTAACAAGATGAGATATGTTAGATCGCAATTATGATTTTACATGTTTTTTTAAAAAAAATTTGAAATTCGTGCAATTTATTTAAATTAATTTTGGCCGCCCTGAATTTGATACAACAGCCCAAAAAATGATTAGGATAAGATTTGAATTTGGTCATGTTAATGGTATAAAACGATTGGTCTTATTAACCTTGTGGTTGTTTATATATTTTTAGATAATTATAATGTATATTTATTTAGTTTACAATGAATAAAATTTAATTGTGTTGGAGGTAAAATAAAAGCTGTTTAAAAGTAAATGATTATAATTTTATTAGCATGATCAGATTATAATTTTATTAACATGATCAGATTTATTTCCTGAGAGAACATGTGTGGAATAAAAAAAAAATTATACAAATAACATTATTTATTTTAATTTTCACACTCTTGATATCTATATTTATAGATATTTGATTTAATATGTTCATGATAGTGTTAATTAAGATTTATAGATATTTATACTCTCCCTTGATACCTATATTTATAGATATTTATTTGGGTTTCAAGATATCTTATTCCATGATAGTGTTAATTAAGATTTCTTTAATTGTGTCTTAGTTGAATTAGGATGGACAGATCATAGAATATTAATTTATTTGAATATTTAAAGTTGAATATATAGAACTCCAGTCAATCTTAAATTTGAAATAAAATTAATAAATTGTAATTACTGTTTTCCTAATTTCTTTCCCTTTCTCATTCTGAATTACAATCTTGGTCAAAATTGAAATGAGTGGGAGTAAAAGACTAAGACTAGAGAAGTACCTTCGCACTTGAACTTTGAGTTGATATTGAATTTGTAAATGTAAGTATATAAACCTCTCTATCATAGTAGATTATTTAATTAATAAGAGGTAATATTCTTATGATCTTTTCTCAAACTTTCGCATTCAATTTCAATTTCAATTAACCATTCCAAAAGATTCTATTAGCCTAGTTAACACTTTACCAGTGTAAAATAGACAGCAGATCTAGTGTCCTACGGCACCAACTCTATTAAGTTATACTCAATTTTCTCAAACTCAAATTCATTTCAATGCTGCAAAAACTTCATCTAGCCATTACATTGATCAGATAAAATTTACAGAACGATACCAAAGATTAATACTGAGTTTGAATTTTCTCTCTCTCTCTTCTTTTTTTTACCAAAATCCTTATCAACCCCATAAAAGTGATCTATGAGAAAGAGTGGTGGGAGTTGTTGGCCAAGAAATCTGCCACCCCATTGCCTTAATTCTCTGAAGGCATGAACCATCTGCACCTGCAGGCTGCCAGGTAGTGGGTGTCTTCGAAAGATAAGGAGATTAAAAGGTAATGGGAATCCCACCTGAGAGGTTCAGAACTGAGACGCAAGTTGGCAAGGCGTCAAAGGAGAATATTTAGAAAGAAGATGCCAACTTTTTCAAATTTGTTTATCTCAACACAAAGAATAAACGCAACTTTGACTCAAATCCAATACCTTACCTGCCCCCAATAGAAAGCTTCACCCGATGGATATTCCACCCTTAGTTACCTACATTGTATTTTCAAATTTAATCTATTTGAACAATTCAATAAAATAATATTGTTTAATGATAAGGGTGCAGATGGTTTAATCTATATATCTATATTGTTATTTATAAAAAAAGAAATTATAGTGAGATTATTTCGCTGGCTACACCATTTTATTAAAGATACAGTCATGATTGTAATGATCTGTACATGAAAGTTTTTATAGAAAAAATACTTTTGAATATATATAGATAAGATAGTAATTGTTTGGCAATAATAATTAAAAAAATAAAGAAACTGAATATAAATAACCTTGAAATTCAATAAAATTGGTAAGTTGATCTTACTAATTTCAAGAGATACTTACGCATGTTATATTTTCAAGCACAAATTCGTTAAATAATATTAAAAACTTCAAAATGATCAATACTTTTAAATTATTTAATATTTATTTAATCAATTCATATTTATCAATCGTCTTAAACATATCCCAATGTAATATTTTATGTGGAAAATAAAATCAAATAAGCACTGCCGCACTGGGATCGTCATCCTACCACAACGCTAGCAACACGGCTAAGCTTTCCTAGTCTCACTGATATTCTTGTTCATGTATATATATTCTTCATCTTCTGCTTCTTATATCAACTGCATCTTCAATCCTAATCTCTCTCATGCCCTTTCTCATTAGTTTCTCTCTAGGGTTGGCCGCGGTGGGCACCACCCGTCAGGCGCCGTCGACTTCCTCTTCCTTTGGATCCTGCAAATTGGCTTGGTACTATCGCTGCCTTGGCCTGGACCCATGATCCTGTTTTTCTGTGTTTTGATGCTGAATCTGCTATTTGGTCTCTTCTGGAATAGATTTCATTTGGGTCTGTGAGAAGTGAAAGAGAAACCATAAGAAACGATGACGAAGAGTGCGTACGAGAAAGGTGTGCAGCAGCAGAAGAAGAACAAGAACAAGAATAACGAGGATGAGAAAACGAAAGGGACTAGGTTCCTGATCACAATCAGCATTCCGGGAAGTGCAGGGCCTATAAGATTTGTGGTGAACGAGAAAGATCTTGTTTCTGAGGTCATTGACACTGCTCTGAAATCTTACGCTCGTGAAAGGCGCCTTCCTCTTCTGGGTTCTGACACCAACAGTTTCCTTCTTTACTGCCCAAATGACGGATTCCAAGGTATGATTGTTTACTCATTATCAAATTGTTATTTCTTTTTCATTTGAATTTTGTTGTGTGAAATTGCACTCTGATTGTACGTGTTGTTGAGTATGGCAGCCCTGAGTCCATTGGAAGCCATAGGATGTTGTGGGGCAAGGAACTTCATGCTCTGGAAAAAACCAGAAGAACAATTAGAGATGGTACCTCAAGAGCGAAGCTGTGGCCGGAAGACTTGGTTTCCCAAACCATTTGGTTTCGGGAGAGTCAAATGCCGGGCACCAACACCCTCACACTGATGAATCCAATTGACTGAATCACTTCCAACTTAACGTCTCTTGATACTGTACGGACAACAACTTCTCTGAGGAATTTGAATAATTGATTGATCGTTGAAACAGTTTCAATCTTAACTTTTCTATAATAATGAGTTTTTATTCTCTGGAATAAACAATTAGAGATTTAAAGCATAATTATTTATCATATTCAATATATAAAAAGTTGATGATATATTGATATACATTCAAAGAATGCGGCAAATAATTAAGTATTCTTTTTATTTATTATATTAAAATTCTAAAATTTATTTATAAAATTGTCATCTTATAGGAGTAATTATCAAGATATATCATTGTAATTCTGTCAAAGATATATCTCATATTACTAAAAATTTTAAAAAAATATGATAATCTTTAATTACAAAACTTTAAAATATCATTTATCAAATTATTTTATTCTCCAAAAAAAGCTATGATAGCATAGAAGGGATAAAGTAATTAATTTATATAGAGAATTCATGCAAATTTTGGAAAATCAAAGGGAGGTTGTTAGTAATGGATTTTCATTATCTAGGAGTATTATATTAGATGAGATGGTATGTGGGAGGATATGGCAAGAGGATAAATAAGAGGAGATAGGCTGGAACAAAACTTACTAAGTTTGGATAACGTATGACAAATGAGAAGAAATTATAGAACAAAATAATTTATTAACTTTGTATATTTTAATATAAAAATTGTATACATCCAAAATTAAATATTTTTTTATACGCTCTTCATAATTAATTAAGCAGGGTTTTGGTGGCCCTTGAAAGCACCTTCAGTTTTAAGACGTTATCCCATCGAATTGCATCATATTCACCATATCTGATTGAGGCAGCTGTGGTAGTGTTTTCTGTGTTCTGAACATGATTGAAAAAATCGGAACAGACCCGCAGACTGATTCGGGGTTAATTCACAAGCCGGTTCATAGGGAAACCGGTTAAAAACCGA
Organism: Ceratonia siliqua; assembly: GCA_034509205.1. Lineage (NCBI taxonomy): Eukaryota > Viridiplantae > Streptophyta > Magnoliopsida > Fabales > Fabaceae > Ceratonia > Ceratonia siliqua. Next base: position 20,034 of record JASKGM010031617.1, on the reverse strand, counting down.
CCAGTTTAGTGTTGAACCGGTGGCCAACCGGTTTAATTTCAATGAACCAAAAAATGAACACCAGTCAATGTGTTTGCCCAAGAATATGTTCTTCCTTAATAATACAAATAATGCTTCTTCTCTGGATCATGCCATCCAAAAGAATATGTTCTTCCTTTGACTTAATTTGAAACTCTCATTTAATTGTGGCAAAAGACTGAAATACAAGAGATTTATAGCCATTGAAGTTTGAATATTTAAAAGCGTTAATTTATTTTGGATATTTTTTTGCAATTTTGAAGAAGCTAACAACATGTGCATGGTCGTGGTTGCAACTTTGACTGTGGCACAATTATCTATCTGCCTCGTGGGAAAAAAATGTCCATTGCTATTTTATTATAACCTTTAAACAAAAAAATGAGTAAAAACATTATTAACAAAAATATGACATAAAATATCCAATCTAAAAGTCACATAAGAAAAGAATTTAAAAAAGTTGAGCCTTGAGTTTTCTCTTTATTTTATGGTTGAATTGAAAACCCTCAGGTCCGAAATTGGGTTTGAAGGCTTAGCCCAGCCCAGTCTTGTGGAGAGAAGTAAGTCAGTAGCAGATCTGAACTTGGGTACAAACCCAACTCAATTACAATGGTTAAGCCTAGGCTTGCCTGGAATATAGTGGCCTGTAAGGCTGTAAGTGTTTAGAGGCCCAACTCTGTATCCAAAAACCTTGAATAGTCCAAATCCATCATTTTCTGAATGGGGGAATCAAGAAGCCATTGAATTTCTAAATTATGTGTAGCATTTGTTTATTGATATGCTTATGTTGATATTACTTATAGGAAAAAGCTTGGAACTTTTGAAATGTTATTATGGAGTAGGAAAAAAAGCTTAGAAATGGAGTCAAGTGCGGTGGTCCTTCCTCCTTAGTCACTGTTCTTTAGACTTGAGCATAGGGGATTGATGTTGAGACCATAACCCACAGACGACCCTAGTTCATTATTCTATTTCTACTGACAGATCAGCTGTATTGCAGTCAGAAAAAAGGGTTCCCTAATATATTAATTAATTTTGTAATGGTAAAAGAAGAAACTTTTTTCCAGTAGTGGATGAGTTCTGAGCTTGACAATGGGCACTCATCAAAGCACAAATGATCGAATCTAATAAAAAATAAAATTCTCTGTTTATAAACTTGAAAGTAGGGGGATGAAAAAGAAGCTTTCTGATGCTTGAGGGGGGCCTATATAGGAAGGAAAAAAGTAGTGATTGATGATGGAGGGTGGGAATTGGGAAAGTGAGGAGAAGGGCCTTGTCAATTTCAAGACCCCAGTTCCAGGAAATGTGTTGGCTGAGACAGTGACGTTGAGGCCAATTGGGTTAGAGCTTTGTAGAACCAGAATTGATAAGAGAAGGAAGTGCTAGCTAGCTTGTCACTTGCTGCTATTCATTATCTGATATTCGCTTTAATTGGTGCAATGTTGATCAACACCACCACCTTTATCTTCACTTATTTCACATTCCAACAAGGCACATGCTGGAACCAAAAACACGAATGTCTAAGCTGACTACGACGTACAGGTGGACACAATATATATAAAACTATCAAGCATGGTTTATAAGAAACCATCGAAGACTTCATTATTAATATGAAGAGGTAGTGCATGGCTGCCATTGAAGCAGCTTTGCATTTTGCAGAATTGAAACAGCCATCCAACTGTTATATATGCATGCATGCATGGCTAGCTGTGTCAGGAGTCAGGATCTACCTTCCTCCCAGGTCGAATATCAGACAATGGAGGCAAGGAAGAACCCAAGGGTGGTCAAGATTGGTGATGATATATAACATAGCAGATCAAATCCATTCTAGAAGATTCTTTTGCTTAATATGGAATATAAAACAAAAACAACATATAGGCAAATGTTTCCTTGAGTGTAAATTCTAGATCAGTAGAATCAGCGTAAATCTTCTACTCTAATTTTGTCCACACCACTTTCATAATTGTCTGTTTGACTTTCGTTTAATTATTCCAGTAGCTGTGACAATGGACTGGATCTTTATGATTAAATAAAATCTTTATAATGGGATTGGATTACTTTAAAAGAAGCGTTTCCAATTGATGTCCTTTGCAGCAAAGTAATTTTAAAACAAAAGCATGTCTAGTTAGTAGTTAATTATTTGATGCCGATTAAGCGTTCCTAACATTTGAACTGATTTAATTTAGTTCCCATTGATCATCAATTTTCTTGGGCATTAGGTTTGTCAACTTAAATTATGAGCCACTAACCTCTTCCTTTTAATTAACTCATTTCTTGTCATGCTCCAATAATTAATCTTGAAATGTTCTACAATAATTAGGTATTTATATAGTTAATTTTGTGTGGGAATTGCATGAAACAAAATTTTCACATGTTAATATAAAATTAATTTGTTCAGGTTGGAATAAAAAACTTGTGGAGATACGTCTTCTATTAACAATTTCAAACCAAACATTAGGGAGAACCAAATAATAATAATATTTGTAATTAAAAGGATCTTTTTCATAATCCAGATATTAAATATCATCTAGTGCAAATTGTTAGTATGTTGGTTTAATCAAATTTAAATATACCAAAAAGAAAAGGACAAATCAGAGAATATTCTCACCATGAAAGGTAAATTAACAAAAGAAAAATGACTCAAACAAAACAAACACTAGGATCCATACTTACTCTTCATGATAGTGATTTTGTCCCATACTTAAGTTCTTGATAATTATCTCCGATTGAAATAATTATGTTTGATAATCACAGCTTTATAATTTATTTATTACATAAAATTTGATCTACCATTCAAAAAAAATTTATTTACAATAATTACCACCTTATATATGCCACATACTTTTTTTTCCTTCTTTCTTTTTGCTTGTTGTAAGAACAAATTTAAAAATAACACGTTCACAAAATAATTGGATTTACAGAAATGCAACAAAATCATTATTATTACTGCTCTCAGATTAGGATAAAATTTAATTAAGTCATCCAGCCTAAAAATTTAACAAATTATCCTTTATATATATATATATATATAAAACCATTAAGACTAGTGAAAAAAAAAAAGGACAATTACATTGGTTGATTTTATTTATCCTCTCTGCCTCTCTCGCTCACTCGGCCACTGACTCACTCAAGGGTTAATTAATCTACAGTATATTGGTCATCTTGTTCTGTTTCAAACTCAGACCCACTGAGTCAACTCACTAGAGCTCACCGATCGGAATTTTCCACGCCGATGTGGCTATGAGGGGGCGCGTGTGCCACCCGAGCATGAGGCACCCATTGTTTTCTTCCACCCTATACCCATCTCCTCCGGCGAACACTGCCAGCAACATGCTCGCCTGCTTAAACGCATTCGAACCCAGGTGAACCGGGTCGAACCCGGCGGATCCCATCCTCTCCCTCCACTGACTCAGCTTCTCGTGCCTTTCTACTCGCTCCAACCCTTCACACGCCACCACGTTGCATATCTGTCTCCCCAGATACAGCTCCGACATCACCACGTCCTGACTCGGTGCCGACGACAATCCCTCCAGCGAATCAAACAGACTCGAGTAGTAGTGCAGCGCCTCCGTGAACCTGTCCAAGAAAACCAGCCCATTGTGGTTCGCTTCTTGCTCCACTACGGTCACAATCTCCGGCTTCAAAGCCTTGATAGTGTTCAACACCTTGTCGATGGCTCCGGGTCGGGCCAACATCCCGTGGAGCTCGAAAACCGAGTTCACCGCGACGGCCTCTCCGGGTCTGATCTCGAGAAGGGATGGTTCAAGGTCCACCAAACTGTTGCAGACTAATCCACGGAAATCGAATTGGACCCCTATTGTTTTAGCGAATTGGGCTAGTTTCCAACCCACTTGTTGCAGAGCGTCGGTGTTTTCCTGCTGCGGCGGACCGATTCCGGTGAGCCGGAACGTTGGAGGACCACCTGGTCGTAATGCGAGGGCCTGCATTAATGCCGGCCATTGCATCCCCTGTTTCAGCCCGAAATCGATGACGTGAACTCTGCTCGCTGTGGCGAATGCTTCGAGAATGGCTTGATTCGCCGTGAAATGGGCGAATTTCAGGTAGGGGCAGGACTCGTAGAAATGCATATGGAGCATGTCGGAGAAAGAGGAATCGAGGGATTCTTGTGGGTAGATTCCGTAAATTCTACCAGCTAAAGCTTGGGCGAAGTAGGAGGCTACCTTCCTCATTGCTCCGGCTTGAGACGTTGCAAGGAAGCCTACGTGCTTCACAAGCGTGTCCGCTACCTTCAAATTGTTCTGTTGAACCGCTTCTGCACACGCCATGAGCGTATGCACTAGACGGACACCGGTTTCTTGGGAGTCAACCAGAACCACTGGCAGTGTGTGCTCTGATACAGTCGCCGGCGTTGGCGACGGAACTGACGGCAACATCGGCACGGAATCTGTTTCGATTGGTGAACTTTTTAATCGTTTATGGCTGTTTTCTCTCTCTGGGGTCTGTTCGGTTTGTGGGTATGCCGCCATGCCAGGAATTGCTCTGAGGTCGTACTCCGAATCATCGTTGTAAATGTTTGATTGATTTTCAACCTGCTGCTGCAAATTGGAGAAATGAACGGTGGGTATTATGGAGGACACCTTGGGAGCTAGAATAGGGTCATCAATTTGCTGGTTCGCCAATAGCGCCGAGGGATCGAGACAATTGGGTGAACTGTTGAGCTCAGTGAGCATGCTATGAACCCACCCATGGAGGTCGGTTGGGTTATAGTGGACGGTGTCACAAGCAAGATGGGATATTCCATCTTCCTGAGCAGTGCCCATAACCATCTCCAGCTGCTCAAGCTTCTGCGCCACATCCGCCATGTCCGACGACCGGACCTTGTAGCCCAAAACCGCAAGTAACTCATCCATTCCTCCAGCATCGTGTTCTTCCTCCCACATCTTCGCCTTCCCACTTGACATTGATGAGCATTCAGCTTCTAAAGCCGCACCACCACCGCTATTATTCCCATTTCCTCCTCCTTCTCCACATCTAGAACCAGAACCAGTACTAGCACAGGTATCTTGGCGATCCCTCTTCATGTTTCCCTCTCCAAATGCAGAAAGAACTCAAACATAAAGCTACAGATAAAAAAAAAGGAACAGATTATGTTAGAATTCGTTCACGGCAGTGAAACGGGGTTGTGTTTTCAAAATTCCTTCAATTATGGATTTGAAACAAAGGGTTGAATGAGTGAGAGTGAGAGGTCCAAAGGGCGAACAGATTGAGCTCAGACTGAGTGGAATAGATATGGGAGAACGGAAGCCATGATAATGGAATTTTTCTTTTTTGGTAAATTTTTTAATTTTGTTTTTTCTGAAATTTCAAATTACCATATTATTATTATTATTATTATTTTATAAAATTTATTTGGCGACAGTGTTTATGTTTGTGTTAAAAATGAAGGTTGGGCATTAGAAGCCAAAGCAGATTTAGGCCCGTTTGCATTTTAAAAATTATTTTTTTATTCTTTAAAAATAAAAAAATTGTGAGTAACTGTTTTTATTAATTATTTTTTAAAAATTATTTTTTAAAATAATAATTAAAAAATAAAAAAACAAAAATTATATTTCGTAATCTATTTTTTAAAAAATATAAAAAATAATTAATAAAAAATATTTTTATCCAAATAAATTTTTTATTTTATAAAATTATTTTTTAAAGTTACTTTTTAAAAAATAATAAAATAAAAATCATTCCAAATAAGTTTTTAGATTTTTTGATTTTTGGGGTCATGATATAAAAGTTTTTTAAAATAAATCTCTCGTTAAATAAAAAATAAAAAATTGATATATAATTCAAATATTACTCAACTTAATCATTATATGAAAAAAAAAAAAAGCACACTTCAACTGTAATGCTAAAGAGATGTTGAAGATAGTGTGATTTTAATTTCAAAGAAATACAAGTCATCCATGAATAAAATCGTTCCATATTTTAAAAGATTAAATTTTGTTTTGATACTCACTTTTTCATAATTTAAATTATATCAAAACTTGAGTTTAGAAATACATTTAATAACATTTTTTTACCTTCTCACAAGTTAAGTTCTCTAAAATAAAATTCTTAAAATTCATATTTTATATTTTTTTAAATGTTACACCTAATACAATATATATGTATTTTCTAATACTGCACTTGTGCTTACCCAAGACGCCATACACTTGACAATCAGGTGTCTCATTCGGGAGAGTTGGTTTGTTTTCGTATAAGAAAATTTATACTGTTTTTATGATTTTATATATAATGATTTATTGTAATAAAAAAGTACAAGTTGAAATGAAAAATATATATTAAAGGATACTTCAATGGCACCTATATATTTTATTAGTAGGATGGCATCAATGAGGTGTAACAATATATTTAATGACACTTATGTTTAATTTTCTCTAAAAAGAATGCAATAATCACTTAAAATAAATCAATTTAGACTTCCTAGTGTATTGATTGTCCACGTCACTTTCTGATTGATTTAGATAATTTATAAAAAAATTAAATTTACATATATATCCCATCATTTTTTGAAAAAAATATTTAAATAAATTATTATCTTGCATGTTAATTGTTTATGATCCATACTAACGATTCAACAAGATTCAACTCAGTTGCATATGATTTAATCAATTACAATGGTAAAAATGTCATTTTTTAGTTGTTATAATTATATAAATGAAAAATAATTCCTCACCTTTTTAATCAGTAGAATTATGTCCCCTAACATTTAAATTGTTGTAACTTGAACGAATATGTTATTATATAATTGTATTTAAAATTGAATGAATTAATTTAATTTTAATAATTTATACGCAATCTATAATTAACATTTTTACATAGCATTAGTCTTAATATATAGACAACAATCATAATTTAATTACTATTAGAAAGAAAAAACCATAGTTGAACACTTAGGTGAAATTTGATAAATAAACATTCTACTTTTATAATTTAACTCGAATTTAAAACTTAATTTCGGTGATTAAGAAAATCAGAGTTTGAGTATTATTGTCTCAAAAGCAAAACGAAACTCCTAAAAATAAAAACGTTATTATTAGCTCTAATTTAATTATGAGGAATTTACAAGAATTGCTGAGTTTAATATTCATGATGTGCAGGTCAGCAGGTGTTCGGTCGGGCTCCGCAGGTTCGAGTGGGGAATAACATTTCAAGACTGCCCATGAGGGAGGGAGAGATCTAGGGGGGTCAACTTTCGTCACCACGCCCTCCCACTCGCGAGTTCAAACCAACAACAAATAAAGAGACAGCTTGGTAGCTTGGGACAACTTGTCGGGACAAGTGGTGCACCATTACATCAAATGTATGACACACGCTCCGAGTATGCGATGGTCTATAACTGTACAAGATAGCAGCTGAACAGCAATGAGGTGGGGTCCCACTTAAGGAAAGGTCCGAGGACGGTGAAAATATCTATACGGAGATTATCCTACAGTCTTTTAATTTTTTAAGATGTTTTTATATTTTTTAAAATTTTTTACTTTTTTAATGTATAAATTTTTTTGAATTTTTTTAAAATTTATAATTAATTAATTACTATTAAAAAATAAAAAATATTTTGAACTTTTCTAGCATCTTAAAATGGAGAGATTAACTCTCAATGTTTAATTCTCTTACAAATATTATATTTTCTTCATTAAATTTATATTAAATAATAATTTTTGAATAAAAATTATTTGATAGCAAATACATAACGGAGAAAGTAATAGAAATACATATGTTTGTAGGGAGAGATCAAAGGGAGGTGGAATTCAGACGTCAACATCCGTTTTACGACCATCACATGCGAGACCCACGACAAAAAAAGAAAGAAAGATAAGAGCACGTCCGAGATAACGGCATCCGATTTGGAAACTTCGAAGTTCGAACACAGAATTTGATATCTAATTTTTTTATTTTACTTTAACCGTATTTAATTTCTGTTGTAATACAGAGAATGGTTTGTTTGATAGAGATTAAATTTGAAGCATTAACTCCAATTATTCTGTGCGCTGTTATGTGAGGACGATTAATGCCAAATCGACAACCAACACTGTTCAAAATCCATAACAAATATTCTTTTGGTTACAAGTCATGTCATTAATCATAGGCACTAGATTATCCTTTGTAATTTTCCACAAAATAAGCCTAGTGGAAATAAATTTGTTGTATTTTTTAAATTTTAATCATTTAAAATAACAAAGAAATAAAATATTTTAATTATTTAAAATAAATAAATGATTATGTCGATTGAATCAGGATCAGCTTGCCCACCATGGAATTGCCGACACACTGAAACAGTGAAACCTCATTTCATCCACTGTTCATCCACATCTACCTACCTACTTACTGTATATGCAATACGGACCACTTCTTTCTATTATTCTCAAGCTTTTCCTTCATAGCCGTCTTCTGTTCCTCCTATATTTAATTAGTTTTATATGTCCAATCACTTTCTGTTTTTTAAATAGATTTTAAATTAAATTGATGTATAATTAACTGTCTAATTTGTTTATGAAAAAAATTCAATTAAAAAGTTTGCCATTTGTCGATCCTCTAGCGTCGGTTTGGGTCGGATCTACATTTTGTGAATATTGCATAATAATACATATAAGAGTCAGGTTAATAATATTTAGATTATGATAATTAAATTAGTTTAATTTAAACTAAGAGTCAAAAAGTGTCTGTATTTATATAAGAAGTAATTTTTATAATAAAAGAGAATAATATTTTTATAATTATAAAAATTAAAAAAGGACAATTATTATCCTTGCATCCAATTAGGTCATAGATCTGTCAACTGACGTGTGGGTTATGTACAATTATCTCTTATAATCCTTTTTGTCATAGATAGTGTACATTACATGATGGATTTAATTATGTTTACGATTTTTTTTATAAAGTTGATATCTTTATAACTGTCAATTATATTGTTATAATATTCCATAGTTTCTATTGTTAATTATAAATTATTTTGGTGATAACAAAATCTTAAAGTTATATATTATTATTAGAAGTTTTATATAGATTATATAAACGATTGATCTAATTAGAAAATTAAACTAGTGGACTTGTAATCACAAGTTTTCTCCTTGGCTATCTAATTAGAGTTACAAAACATTAATTGTGAGTAATTTATGTGAAACAAAGTCTCTAATTTGACTCCTTCAAGTGTAATTAAGTTATTAATTAAAGTTGGAGCTAACTAATTTCTGGCTATGGAGGCTATTTATTGAATCAAAGTGGAAATGATTTAGACGAAAATCTCCTAACAAAAGCCCTAAAGCTAATGGAATCTACACTTATTAGAGTTATTGGTAATATATAGTCCTCATCAAATAGAGATGATTATGAAAGAGCACATATTCAAAAAGTGCTTTTTATAAGGATGTCAACCGTATTTGACCAATTTGGAGCAAATGGGAATCTAGTCATTTCTTGTATTTTCCCGCTCTATACTCTATAACTATATACCAATTCATTTAGACATTTTCCTGCCTTTTTTTTCTCATTAAATGTATCTAAAATAAATTGAGGTGTTACAATAATATCATTGCTCAAATTGTGTTATGTGAACTTTTTTTATGCTTTTGAATAAAAAGGTAAAATGATACAATTCAAATGACGATAATATAATATTATTATAATATTATATATTTATTTTCATATTAGAGTTTTGAGCTACATAAGTGAGAAGATACTTTTTGGCTAGGTTAAGTATTTATTAAGTATATTTTATATTAAAAAGTTAAGATAAATTTGTTTGATATGAAAGTAAAAGTGAGAACTCAACTATCAAGTTTTCTACGGTATCACTTTTTTTTTTTTTTATATTACCTTCAAGTGATGTTCAAATTATGTCCAATTAAAGAAGTACTAATTAATTATTTTTGTTTAACTTTGGAAATAAAATTTAAACTTGCATCTATATTTTTTTTAATAATAAATCACATATTTAATGTTTTTAATACAAGATATCAAGAAGAATTAAAGTTAAGATATAGGAATTGGGGTTTACTCCGTCTATATTTTAGGGGAGACTATCTTACTGTCTCCCAACCATTTTTTGCTCCCCGGCCCTATATTCTATTTTTTTTGTTTGTATTATTTGTTCATTTCTTATTTATTGTATTTAAAAAAAAATTGAAACATTTTTATATTTTTTTGGAAATTTCTTTTTCTTCAAATTTTTTAATTTTTTTAAATGCAGATTCTTTTTGGTTGTTTTTTTAGACTTACAATTAACTTTTTATTATTAAGAAAATAAAAATACATTAGTCTCTCTTCTACAATCTCATTTTTGGCTAATAGGGGGAGTTTATATTTTTTTAATTTTTAATAAAAAATTAATTATAAATCTAAAAAAATAAACACAATAAAAAAATAAAAAGAATCATGCATTTAAAATAAAAGTAAGTAATTTGAAGAAAAAAGTAAAAAATATTTAAAAAAGACCTTAAATTTTTTTTTAAAAAAATATAATAAATAATGGAATAACAAACAAACTTTTGTTAGGGGAGGTTCCCCCATGCATATTGAAGCACAACCAAAATTTGACTTGATCTTATATCAACGGCCGGTTTGTGGGTCAAATCAGACTGCATGCGTGCCATTGGATCAGTACATCTGATGGTGCTAGTTGCATATTAAAAAATAATGTTTATAATAAATAAATAAATAAATAATAACAAACTATTAAGAATACTTTTAACACGGTCACTTATAATTAATTTCATTTTAAGTTGTAAATTAACTCCTGCACCACATAATTAGTTAATTATCTTTATTTTTTATTTATATTTCTTTTTCTCACTCAACCTTTTGGAGATTAAATTTCCTATAACTTCATCCAAATATTTAAAATTAAACCAATAAAAATCCAAAAAAGAATGAATAAAATTTTGTTTTAATTCATGTAATACACATGTGATGCTCTATTTGTTTACCTTTATTTTTGTGTTTGTTAAATAATTATTGATTAAAAGATTCCCTTGGAGGCATATTAAGATCCAACTTTACTCTAACCACAATTATAATTAAACCATATTTATATAATTAATCACCAATCTCGATCACTGCATGTATAACTCATGCTATAAGCTAATGCTTTATTTAGGAATTGGTTAATTATATTAAGCATAATCTAATGGTTAAGCTAGCGTTGGCTTAGGCAACAAAACATAGAAAAAGATAGATTGATTATAGTGATTAAGAGTTAAATAATGTAAGATCCATTAACAATGATTAATTAAGAGTAATTATTGAATGCATGAACATGCATATTGATGCGGGGGATGGATTCTAGAGTCAATGTGACTTGATATGATCAGTCTTATCATTTTATAATCATTTATTTTTTGTATGAACGATTATAATTTTTACACGAATTTTTTTTATTTCATATATTTTTTTAAAAAAATCAACAAAAATGATATGACCAGATTCAAAGTGCAGGGATGAGATCACTTTCAAAACAATTTAAAATCCAAATATGATATGCCATTACCATTGACGCACATAAATGGTTGGGGAATGGACGTGGAAACTTTCTATATCAAGAAAATGGGAGGCATTGGCCCTACGGCCTTGCCGCAACCATTGCTAGCCAGCAAGCGTAAATAGATACAGGCATTTTTGGCCTGAATTTTTTTTATTTAAATTATTTATTAATTTTTAAACGATTAGGATTAAAATGCACGTAAAATACGCGCACTTTATCAAACAAATCTTGATCATTCAAAATTAAATGAATGGTCCAGATGAAAAATATTCTTAACTTTTTCTCTAAAAAAAGACTGAGATCTGGATCGACCAGCTAGCTATGAGGGTTCCTGTTGCCCTACCCAACACTTTTGATATACAGTTAGAGCTTTATCCATGGAATTGCGTTTGATTTTTTTTATATAAATTTTTAAAAGGTTTCATTTGTTAAAAAAAAATCAAATGAGTTTTCACATAAATACAGTGTGATAAAATTTACTTTTTATTTCTAACATAATTTTAAAGTATTATTATCAAATTATTTGAGTTATAAAAAGAATTAATTTTAATTAAATTTTATTTTAAAATATAATATTTGTAAAGATATTTAAATGAAATTATGTAATGCAGAAAAAAAATAAGGAAAAAAATAAAATAAAATGGGAACTAAATTATTATTTCATAAATTTTGGTGGAGAAAACTTTATATTTATATTTAAGAGAATGAATATATTTTATAGTGGTTCAGTGAAAGTGGGATTAGTTGAGAATCATAACTTAGTAGTGAAAGATTAGAAAAGTAATATAATTTTCATAATTTTTATGTTATTATTATTTAACATATATTATTATAATATTATTTTATAATAAAATAATTATAATGATGTAAATAAAAAATTAAAAATAATAACGTGAAAATATATTACTCTGATTAAAAATGTATTGGTCATTGTCCGCACAGTCAACTCCGTACGTAGGAACCGTAAAAGGGCTGATGGAGAAGAGATGTTTGAGAGAAAGCAAACGCACTCATCGATCTCATCTCCATATAGAATTATCGATAGCTTCCTTCTCTCCTGTGGGTCTCCTTCCATTGATCAACACTTTTTCTGATTTAATTTATCTTTCTGTTTTCATTAAAGATACTCTCTCTCTCTCTCTCTCTCTCTCTCTCTCTCTCATGGGTTTGGATTCTTCCAGTGAAGTAGAAATCTGAAATCTGCATATTTTGAAGAGATTCCACTCAACTGACATGAACCCTGAGGAATCCTATGCTTCTGTTTCCTTTATTTTTCTTTCTTTCTTTTCTTTTCTTTTCCTTTTCTGGTTCAAGCACTTATATTCTATATGTGCATCAAATGTCAATATCTGTATGATAATATTTTCAATGGAATAAATTATCAAACCCACTATGCCTTTACCTTTATATAGTAACTGATTATTTTATATAAAGTCAGGAAATTTTATAACCAATTTAAAAGGATGTCAGAGGGTATAAGGATATAGATAGTTGAAGACAGAGAATCAAATAAAACTAATTTTTCTGGGTAAGAAAAACAAGAAAATTATATAGAGGCCAGAAACATCTGCTGACATTTTTTTAGGACGATATTAATTAACACATTGCATATTATAAAACAACTCAATATATGTGTGTAGAGGATGCAATAAAAAAAATGCTATAAGAAAACGAAAGAATCTATTTTTTAAATATTATATGTGAAGGATGAATCGAAAAGAAAGATTTGAAATCTGAAAGCTCTCCTTTCACTATTTTAGAAGAGATATTCATGCATGCGTGGTTTCATTAGCCTACTAGACTTATGCCTCAATCACAAGTGACGTCGTATTATTTATAAGCCAAGTGGATGAAGACGTAAAACTAAATAATATAATTCTCAACTTGATACTAAATAAATCATCCTACTATTTAATTAGCTTGATTTGGTACATTATAAAAGGTGAGTCGAATTATCTCAGGATATTCCAAATCTTCTCAACGGATGCTATACCTCTACACTAGAATATTCATGGTTATAAAATTTTATATTTAACCTTTCGTATCATCAAACATCTAATTTTGTGATTTTAATTATAATTTAAACTTTAATTTTTAATCTTAAAAATGATTCTAGTATTATTGAAGTGACGTTGAGACAGAAGCAAATAGTGTGGCTGGGCTTGGGACCCTAAGAGGTTGAGCAAAGTCTCTCCCCCATGTGCAAGCACCATCAATCAAATATCACATCACGCTTTAACACATTCATCCATCTCAAAACCACTCCAATTGCTGCCTGATGAAATTAACGGCCTTCCCATATCTTGCATTTGTGATATTTAGGTCCCAAACATATACGTAGAAGGACATGCATTTGGAGCCACAATTATTCTTGAGGCAGCTTTACCCTAAAACAAAGGGAAAGAGAGACATTGAATGATGACCACTGCCGAGGCACCAATCCTCTTTCTTTAGGCCACTTCCTTTGCTTATCAGAAACAACACCCACATGCAATATCCCTTCCATGTGATTTTAGACCCAGCTGGGGTCCCTAGTCCTAATGATGTCCTTACAAAGGTCACGTCTAGGGCTTCAACCAAAATTATCTTGATGTGATCACTTTCACCCAAGGATAATATATTTATCTAATGAGAGAAATTCTAAGAAAAATGTGTTACGCAAACTCTATAATATTGTTGTTCATACCAAATTCTGGTATATATAAGAAACCCTTTTGGCATCTAATCCAATCCTTTGTTCCTTTGATATATATATATATATATATACCATGAACAGTGAATTACACTTGGTGTTGAGGGCTATTTATTTTGTTCCTGTAGGGGTCCACTAAAGTTGCTTGACATGAGTTTTCAGTGCCGATGAGTTCTTTCTAATGGTACGAGTGTAAAGAGAATTTGCGCCATTTTCTAAGAATTACTTGATTTCAGTGTTTGGTGTTTTGCTTTTCAACTAGAATAAGTTGACGATAACACAAACCAAAGAGATGAAGATATTGGAGAAAGGGTTGAACAGATATATAGAGGAAACGATGGAACTTGAGAAAATAAAGCAAAACCAAAGCACACGCACCATATATACCAAGAGACTGACAATTGAAATGAAAGTTTCAGAGAAAATATAAGGCATATTTGGATTGTTCAGTAAGTGATCCTTGAATTGAAGTAATTAAATTCAGTAACTACAGATTATATTCCTTATAATATAAGACAATGAGAATTTAATTCATATTCACTTACCCACAAGTATTTGGCAAACAAAGTCATGTATGTATTATATTTAATGTTTCATATTAGAAATTTCATTATCTAATAGTTATAATCTTGTGCTTTGTGTGTATCACACATTGACTTTTTGTAATCGTTTTTTTTTTCTTCTGCTACGGAAAATTAACTGTATCACGTTGACTTATTATCCTATATATATGAAACACGTGAAAGCCATAGTTAATACGACCTTTTGCATAACTCTGAGAAAATGTTTAGTATCAAATAAATCAAGCTGAAATAAAATAAGCTAATAGAGAGATAGACAGTTTCTGGCTGTTTTTAGAAAGTAAATTTCTCTTGGATGATAACTCTACTTTTGCTAACTAGTCTGCACATTGGTTGGCCTCCTACAAGATGTGCCTATGAAAATAATTAAACTGTGTCATTAACTTTCGAATATCTAGGATCAATATCTCATATAAGTGGTTAGAAATTTCAGCAGAAGAAATCATACAAATTATCTCCAAAGAATTATATTCACAAGCCAAATGAGACACTTCCAACTCTAGAGAAAAACGCAAAGCTCTACATAGAGTAAGAAGTTCCATTTGAATGTTGAAAATTATCTCTTCATAATTAGAGAAACCTGTTATCAAGTTGCCCAAAGAATTCTTTAACAATCCTCCTATTCCTTCTCCGAATTTCCCAATGAGCTTTCGACAATTTTTAATTTCAAGAAATCCGAAGGGAGCTTCTCCTAACTGACTATACGAGTACTCATTCCAATGTTGGTAGCAACCTTATCAAAAGTATTAACGCAGGCCAAAAACGTAACTCTTATTTTACTAACCATGTGAAAGGTGGATCAATGCTCTATCTGAAAAATAGTAGTATTTCTAGCTCACCAACACTACCAAACTATTACCTCAAATAAGATGTCATCATATAGGCCATAGATCCCAAAACCAGTTCTATTACTAAACCCCATGGCAGATAACCAAATTTCACCTCTTGTTTTTGAAGATATTTATTCTCTCATTTTCACATATATTATATTTTTTAATGTATTAAATAAATTTTAAAAAATGGCTCAAAAATCAAAATAACACTAAAGAAAACTACTAAATTTATGAGGCAGTGTTTTGAAATTTTAAAGACACTTAAATACAAATTTCTGTGTTTGTTATTTTTATATTATGAACATTGAAACTAATTAAAAGCCTCTTCATTACTTGCCTACTTCTAATTAATAGCTTTACATGCTTATTATTTTGTACAGTATGTGGTATTGCAATTAAGGAGATCAATTTGTATTTACTTCAACTAATTCACTCTCTTAATTTAATTAAAAAAATCATTTACCTTGTACTCATTAATGGATTTATGTTAATAATTGGACCCTTGTTTTGGATATAGTCCATTAGCCTTGATTTAGCAAAGGCCTTGGATGGAATGACCAGCCCAAAAAAAATTTGGAAAAGGTCTAGCCCAATACGTAAGCCCAACACATATACATGCCAAACTTAGTTAAAGCGTGAGCCCATCATTATTATAAGATATTTTTGCGATATTCAGGGTTAAATTTGTAGTTAAAACCTATGAATTTGTCTAAACTTTTTGGATTAGAAATGGGCAACAGGCAACTCAAAGTCTAAAATTTAAAATTATAATTTTTAACTAAATAAACGAAAAAATGTAAAAAGAAATTAAAATTAAAATTTTTAACATAAATAGAAAACCATATGGATATATAATTTATCATACTCAATATTTTAAAATTACATGGAATTTAAAATTTAAAACTAAAATCAATAATAATAGAAAGCAAGAAAATGAAATTATGAAGTAATAATATTGAAATTGAAAATTTCGCGTTAATGAAACTCAAAAAGAACATTTGCCACGTTTGGCGTGAAGTTGTGACACGTAAACGTTGTCCCAAAATGGGAGTCCACAGTGTAAAGTGATTTATTGCCTTTTATGCCACATTCAAGCGTCTGAACCGCATTTTCTCCATCACCTGAAACCTCTCATATTCAACACTATCTCACTCACAAGCTGCCTATGTCCACCGTCAGAATTCAACCCACGGCGTGTGCGCTGTCCTCCACCATCAAGCACCTCCGCCTCCGCCCAAACGCCGCCCTTTCTTCCATATGTTTCAACCATTCCACAATTCCTGGCCGTGGGTCCCTCAGGAAGGCTCTGAGAGTTTCTATGTCTTCTACTCCTCCCTCCAGCCCTCTTGAAATTTGCGTCAAAGCCTCTGTTATCACCCCCAACAAACTCGGCGACTGTAATGAATTTACCTCTTCCCTATTACTGCTTTCATTGTTAAGCTTCTGTTTCGTTTCCTTATATATGTTAATTTTTTCTGGAAAGGGAAATTGAAATTAATTACTTTTGAGGGATTGGGGTCGCATATTGAACACTGCAGCTAGTAAGAAGATTCGAAGAAATATGGAATTTGATGTTCTCAATTTGAACTTATGCTGTAATTTGTCATCTTCCCTATGTACTGAGTTTGAAATTGTCATTTATTTCATTCCATCTTGAGCTTATATAGACTAGAATGAAGGTTAAAATGTCTTATAAGAAATCAGAAAGGCAAAAATAAATACTTCACTCAATTTAAACCTTTTCCCTTTCCTTCCTAAGTACCTTTATACTTTTGTTGGTCATTTTCTGTTAAATTTTTATACACACACACACACACAAATTGTTTTAAAAGAAAGTTAATAATTATGTTATGCATCTGTATAGATATATTCAATAAGTCATGCACCATTGTTCCTTGTGGGACCTTTTTTTTTTGTCGGTGAGATTTCTGATTACCTAAGCCATAGTTTCCTATTGCGGAACATAAGCTTCAAGCCTATATATATATATATATATATATATATATATATATATTGTCTTTGCCCTTTGAACACAGGGTACCTATAATCACTAAGTGACTCTCCTTAGAATTTCCTTTTCAGGCCCCTTTTGCCAAAGGGTATTGCTGACGTTGGAGGAAAAGCATCTACCTTATGACATGAAGTTGGTAGATCTGAAAAACAAGCCAGAATGGTGATCTTCTGGTTCTTATCTTTGTGTTACATTTTTCCATCATGCAAGGCTTTAAATTTACTGTTTCATAAATCTGAATTAGTTACAGACCACACCATGGTCTAGTGCCACTTTAATAGTTGCTTACTGTTCCTTGTACTGATATAGGTTCTTAAAAATCAATGCGGAGGGTAAAGTTCCTGTGATAAAATTCGATGAGAAGTGGGTTGCAGATTCAGATGTTATCACACAAACACTGGAAGAGAAGTATCCTAGCCCACCATTAGTAACCCCACCTGAAAAGACTTCAGCGTATGTTTTATTATTTCAGTGATATATGCTTTTGTCTTCTAGAGTTCCTCATCATTAAAAGAGTACAATACTTTGATGGTATATAACATAGTTGTTGTGCATGATTGTACATGGCTTGGAACTCTTAGACAAATGCACAGTGATGCAATCATACAGGCGTTAAGACACACTTCTTTTTTGCTTTTTGCAGAGCCTTTATTGTCTTTTATTTTTTCATTGTCTTATATGTTTAATGCCCCAACACTGTTGTGCAGCTGGGCATTATGTTTGAAGGTAGTTATAGGAGATTTTGATGATTTAAGACGTTTTCATTCCACTTTATGTTGTCTAGTAGATTTGAAATTGAGAAATAGAAGAACATTTGAAAGAATATATGTTCGGTTTCATAAGTTTAACTCACTTCTTGCTTCCTCTATTTGAGTGGAGTAATGTGAAGATCAGGTCTTGTCACTCTTCACTCTTCTCCCTTTTCTATTTTGTTTAATATTTAATCTGTTACCTTTCTTTGTTTGACATATGAATCATGCATGCTTTGTCATCTACTAAATCGTTTTTCCCTCTTCAGAACTTCTATTTTCATTTCTACATAAACTCATACCTTTTGGAGATCAGGGTTGTGATGGGAATAGATAAATGGTTATGTTATTTAATTTTAGAGTTAATATAAAGTTTGGTCCTTATAGTTTTAGTCAATTGTCAATTTGATCCCTATAGTTTACTGTCAATTTGGTCCCTATGTGATCTAAATGAACACTAGAACTCTCAGAACGTAATTGCAACTAACACAGAACTATGAACACAATTGAGGGAAGGCTTTGTTTTTTTTTTTTCATTACCGAGCAAAAGCAAGTACAAGTTTCACTCTGCCTCCTCTTTGTTACAATATGATATTTATAACTCACATTAGGTAAGTGGGCAATCGCCCAAAACTAGGTAACTAACCACCTAAGGCTATTTTATCTCCACTAATCTGAATATAGTTACCCATGTTCTCTCTTCCCTCGACGTCTACAACGTCTTCATTTGACTTAGTCAGCTTCGATTCTCACTACACTCCACTTGATGGCCATATCCGTGTAGTATAGTGGCTCTATTCAGATCATGTGACTCCTCTATTTAGAGGAGCTGGCTCCAGATTTCGAGAAGTGGGAACTTTAGTTTCCCATCTTCTTTCGAGTACCATTTGGCTAAACTGGGGCGTTGACCTCTTTTTCCTATTCGAAAGGATTCTCTGGGACCTCTTTTTCAATACTTATTTCTTCGAGAGAGGGGATGATTTCATTTGGCTTATCATCTAGCATCGACGGTTCGAATAATTTCAGCCTTTCTACATTGACAACCGAATACATATCCATGTAAGTGGGTAGTTCCAGCTGACATGCGTTATCACCAACTCGACGAAGTACCTTAAAGGGACCATAGCGAAGGAGTTGCAGTTTTCACCCTTCTCCTCGCAGTTGATCTTTATCTATCTGCAGCCATACCAAGTCACCTGCTTGAAAGTTACTTTCTCTTCGTCTTTTATCATGCCTTTCTTTGTATTTTTGTTAGGCTTTATGTAGCTGTTGTTCTGTTTCACGGTGTACCCTATGGATATGCTCAACAAATCGCCTAGCTTTTGTTTTCTCTGAGTCATTGATCTCTATGGTTTGTGTTGCCTTTATTTTAAACTCCATGTCAAAAGGACTTTGGGGTAAAAAATCTAAGCAAATTTCTGCAGGTGCTTTAAGTGTGGAGCTGTGTATCGTGTGAATTATCGCAAATTGAACCAAGCGGATACTGTCATCCCAAGTTCTTGGGTGTTGAGCATTGTAGCCTCTCAGAATATGTACTACTGTTATGTTGATCACCTCCGTCTACCCATCCGTTTATGGATGGAAAGCATGATGCGGAGCATTTAGCTTTAGCATACTATCATAAGCTTGATGGTCATAAGAATTCTAGGAAGTAATTAATTTCTG